>MU226187.1:397593-440125 GCA_018584345.1 Thuja plicata | reverse complement strand
GTTAAGATCTACTTCGTTTGAAGCTTTAGCAACACTGTTAATTGTGCACTTTGTTAAGAGATTTGTAAAGAACGGTTAAGTCCACCTTCTACAAAAGGATTTTAGATGTGATGCACTTGTTAGAATGAAAATACATAAGTATTTGATCTGATGATGTATGCAATCTCCAATTGTTGATAACAAATCCAATAAAGCTTCAAATGTATAAGTAATCATCCTTCCATGATTGAATAATACCTTTGTCTGCTCGTCGGTAGCCTTTGTGTGTTCTTGACAACTGATGTGATCTGTTTATGAACTTTGCATGAATTCTTCCTTTTGCTCCTTAGATGCTCTTCATGGCTATCAACAACAATGAATTCATAACTCACAATTGATTTGAACATCTATTTATACTAGATTTAGGCTCAATTCTTGATTCACACTTTGCAAGTTAACTCTAGATCCAAGGTTTACAACTTGACCTTGATCTTTAGTTAGATATGTTTTAGATCCGTTAGGATGCTTTAAAACATTTACATAAAGCTTCCTTGACCCTCAAGTTATGATTTAAAAAAAATTAAAACTCTATAAATAGAATTACATTGCTTTATCTGACATGTAAAACTCAAATCCACTATTTGCGGGTTCTCTAACTGACTGTCAGTTCTAACGGTCAATTTTCTTTATTATCGATGTTCCTTTCTTGAAATGGTCGTCAGGTATGTCTTTTCTGTTCCATCGGTTTTGTTCTCAAAACTGTGTCGCCGATGATGATCTCAATGTTATGTTATTAACCTGTCAGGTATGCTTGTATTCCGCCGGTAATGCTTGTAGTCCGCCAGTAATGCTTGTACCGATGATCTCTGTCAATGTTTTTCACTAAGTGTACTAATGGAAAAATTAATGTCATCAATATGTGTTCGAACAACGTGGGAAGATGGGATGGGTGGTGGCAATACATGTCATTCAGGTGTGGATTTCCTTGCAGTAATACTTATTTTGTTGGCCTTCATTTTCAAGTTGTCTTCATATTATACGTTCATGGAGAAACACGTGGAACAGACATGACGTATGATTGAACTATTATAGGCTTAGACATCCTTGCATGCCTAATATGTTGGTTTTCCCTAGATTTTAGTTTGCAACACTTTCATAGTGTATACGGTCCAATTCTAGGAATGAAATTATGTGTCGGAGCGATGTAGGCCTCATGTCTAATCTAGGCGGAGTTGTTAAACTGCCTCGTTTGGAAAAAACATTATAGTTTTATATATTTAAAAAACATACATGTTTAACACTAAGTGTATTATTTTTTCTCTATTAATGTTTGGTGTGTGTAAGTGACACGTTTTGAGTATTTTTCTTCCATGTATGATCCCACAAACTTCCCTATGTTATAGCACGTACTTGACACTACACACGTATTGGTGGACTTCTCCTAGCGGTGAAATCTAGAATCGCTAAATATTTAGTATATACTAGAAATTACATCTTGGTGTGCAATAGGTACGTCGAAGATATAAAGAAGATCAATTTTAAAAATATATATATCAACAGGAGAGAGGTAGATATATAAATTAAGTCATCTAAGTATATTTCTTTGGTCTTATTTACTATCTAATTTGCAATTATGCAAAATATAGACGGAAGTATGTCTACCTTCCCTTCGATATCTCTCTGACATACGTATTGTAAAGGTGTCATTACTAGTTTAAATGCATTTTTTAACTCAAACTTTTATATTATTAATTCTTTTAAAACAAGTTCAATAAACATAATGCTTAGATGGTTGACAAATGTGCAACTACTCCCAAACGGTTTTATGAAGTCACCAAAGTCAATTTTTTTACAGTCATTGCAAAAAGTATTATCCTTCTTCACCCCTAGTTTTCAAATTTAGAGAAAAAATTCCCATCGCTTCCAACTCTTCATTTTTCCCCTTACTACAAGTAGGATTTACTCTCCTACTTCCTTCCCAATTCCATCTACTATGCATTAATCTCATACTTCATAATCTTCTAGATCTTCCATAATTATTTTTTTGTTGCATCACATACGATTGACGTACAAATCGTACAATTTCACTAGAAAATAACCTATGTACTCTAGATTTTTCAATGATCATATTAATTTTTAGATTAGTCAAATTTCAAAAATCAGCATGCTTCTATTAATATTCTCTAAATTTTTCACTATCTCAATATCTGTATCTCCCCCAAATTCTAGATCTATCCCTCTCCCTCTCTCTCTCTCTCACCTATCTCTAGGTCTCAACCACCTTCTCACCTTCTCTACCAAGTCACCTTCCCTTTTGAGGTGATCCATTGGTTGTGGGAATTGACCCAGAATTGGCATAAACTAATTCTGAATATGTCAAATCCTCAGTTTGACAGTGCAAAACGAAATTGGAAGAGGAAGATTGGTGCAAAGCACCTCCCATTTTGGCTTGATGATTGGGTTAGATGTTATTTAGGTTTGTTAAGGATTTTTTGTGTGTTTTTAATAAGATCCAATGGTTATTGGAACCAAGCATGTCCTAATATGTTTGTAAGAGCAAAAGTTGTTCCTAGGTTCAAAATGTTGTCAAATGGTCTAAAAGTTGTAAAAGTTGCTAATTTTGAGAAACTATGGGACATGGTCTCCTCTAGGGTCCTAAGTGTCCTAATTATGGTCCTAGGATAGGTCAAGGAGAATTGAGTTGACCAAAATCATCAAAAGGGTCAAAAAGAAAGAAATGCTCAAAAGTTGCTAAGCAACATTTTGCAACTTTTGCAGGAAGTTGCAAATGAAGGAATGGACGGTTGTAACCACCCATGCTCAGGTATTTGAGCATGAAGTGAAGAATTTTGGAGGTTAATTAAGTTTTAGTTGCAGACCACACGTGTGCACAAACTATACAGATGTTTTTCTGCGTTTTCCTTGCAATTACAATGTTTCTGCAATCATGTACGACTGTGTACGGATTGGATTGTATAATCTAACTCCATGGGAGTGTAGAGTTTTGTTTTAGCTTTTTTTTTCATATTCAAGTTTGATTTCAAGTTTAGGGATTGTAAATTTATACTTTGTTTGAGGTGACTGTGTCTACAACTTCCATTTGCAGAGTTGCAGGAACAAAAATGGCTCTAACCTAAGAATCCACGATAGAAAATGAATGAGACCTTGTGGAAAGGTAGGTTAGGGTTTGTACATAGTGTTTTGGTTTTATTTTTTGTTCTTGCAACTAAACTCCTAGTTTTGGAGTGATGCCCTAGGCTGATTTCTTGGGGTAGGTGAGCTAGGACAGTGTGAAGATCTAATTGGAAGAGCACACCCATGATCTGGTATGGACATATAAGTGGCATTTGTGGAAGCCCTAGACTTTCCCCTTGAAGGGTCAAATGGTTTCAAGAGCTGGTAAGAAGTTTGAAGACTTTTTGGATGCATTTTGCATAGACTGGTCTAGAGGCCTAAAATATAGCCTAAAAACTAGGGCCTGATACAAAGTAGGGTTGTGGGTGTTTTGAAGACTTGTATCTTTGGATTCTTGAAGGGATAGGTGATATATTTTAGAATCATATAGTCTTCCATGGGGTTGTATGGAACAATTTTTAGCATTTAACCAAAAATAGTGAAAATGGACCTAATTCAATTAGGCCTAATTAGGCCTACTAGTGAGTAGCGATAGAAAAGTGATTGCTAAGGTGGCCAGAAGTGCTTGAATTGTCTCAAATGGACATTTAAGGTAACATGAACATAGGCAAGGACCTAAGATGAGTTTGGGGAAGAACCTAAGTAATGGTTTAGGGTTCTAGAGGGAAACCAAAGAGGAAAAGAAGGTAATTGAAGGGCTAGTTGGACTAGTTTGAAGTTGATTATGTATCGTTTCTTCATCATTCAACTATACCTAGGAGGCAAGTTGAATTAAGGGACTTCGAGGCTAGATATTGGTGAAGAGGACATTGGAGGTTGAACCATTGGATGGTTCCAAGAAGTGGATTTTAGTTGGGAGAAAGACAAACTCATAGAACTCTAGACCCTCTGCATTAGAGTGGTATCAGATCAAGAACTACAGTAAGTTTGGTGTATGTCTGAAGGGGAGGAGAGCCAAGAGTTTGACAGCATGCCACCCAAGGCAATGAGAATGGATGACATAGTGGAATTGGTCCAAGAACTACTGGAAAAGGAAAATTTTTCATAACCAAAGAGTAAGAGGAGAGTCACTGAATGCGGTGATGAAAGTGAGAAAGAAGATGAAAGCCAGACAGGAGATACATCTGGAAAAGGCAAAGAAGTGGAGATGGATAAACACCAGAAAGTGTTCTTGGATACCTTTAAATCCATCAATAAAGATAGTATGGAACACATTCCTTACTATAGTGGAAGTTTGAATGGAGAAGAGTTGCTAGATTGGTTAGAGGCCATAGATAACCAATTTGATTACAAAGAAGTGGCATAGGAGAATAGAGCCATTTATGCCAAGTCTAGGCTCAAGGGATCAGCATTGGTGTGGTGGAATATGATGCAAGATGACAAGGTAACAACTGGGAAGAATAAAATAGCCTCTTGGGATAAGATGAAGATTAGATTGAGGGCACAATTCCTACCCACTGATTATGAGATACAAATATATTAGAGGTTACAGAACCTAAGGCAAAAGGAGCTAATAGTAAGTGCCTACACTGAGGAATTTAACAAGTTAAGTCTAAGGGAAAGGAGACAAGAAGAAGAAGAATTAGAAAGGCTAGCAAGTTATCTCAATGGATTGAGGCAAGGAATCCAAGATGAGATCAGTATGATGGCCCCTGATAGTATGCACAAATGCTTTAAATTAGCATTGAGAGAAGCAGAGAAGGCTAAGAGGAGGAGTGACTTCCAAAAAAGAGGTAGAGGCAATAGAGGATTCAGAGGCAGGGGTAACTTTGGAAGAGGTCAAAGCCCAAGTAGGCTAGAAGAAGCTCAGTCTATAGACAAAAATGGAAGCATTCAACACAAGGGTTCATTTCAGAGGGGAGGATACATAGGAAAAGGCCCTCCAAGTGGTAGGTTTCAGTCACAAGAAAGGACTAACTCTATCTTCACCGGTAGATGATACAATTGCAACCAAGTGGGCCATACTATGGGCAAATGTCTTGATAAAGCTACCACGTCATCCATGGGAGAAAGAAGAACTCAATTAGTGCAAGAAGAGGATACACAAAGTTTCACCTCACCAATATCCAAGGCAGGGCCAGTATTGGATGGAGAAAATCTGATGTTGAGAAGGACATTATTAAAAGTTCCTAGTATTGCAGAACCATGTCAAAGGAAGAGCTTGTTTAAATGTACTTGTAGGTCACATGGGAGGATCTACAAGGTGATAGTGGACTTTGATTCCATAGAGAACATAGTTTCAATAGAGATGGTGGAAAAACTAAAGCTTAGAAGGATACCCCACACTACCCCCTATAAAGTGTCATGGCTAAACAAGGGTCAGTAGATAGTGGTGGATGAACAAAATTCGGTGGAGTTTGAAATAGGAGAGTACAAAGACAAAGTTTTATGTGACATATTTCCTATGGATGCATGTCATCTCCTATTAGGACGTCCATGGCAATATGATGTAAAGGCCAATCATGATGGGGAAAAGAACAACTATGTAATCACTAAGAAAGGTAAGAAGTTTCAAATGGATCCTTTGATAGAACCAAATGAAGAGAGGCGTGTGGGGACTAGTGTGATGCTCTTGAGTGGAAAGGAGTTCCTTAAATTCATGAAGAAGGAAAGAGAGGTATGTTTTGCAGCGATAGTGAAGCCAAAAGAAGAGACAAAGGAGAAAGTCAACATGCCTCAAGAAGTACAACAATTGTTGCAGAAGTACCATGATATTCTGGATAATGGATTTCCTAGTGCTTTTCCACCTATGAGGGATGTGATTCATCAGATAGACCTAATACCAGGAGCCACTTTACCTAAAAAGGTAGCATATAAAATGACTCCAAGTCAGAATGCAGAGATTGCTAAACAAATACAAGATTTGCTAGAGAAAGGGTTTATAAGGAAGAGTTTAAGTCCTTGTGTTGTGCCAACTATCCTTGCACCTAAGAAGGATTGAAAATGGATAATGTGTACCGACTCCATGGATATTAACAAGATTACAATCAGATACAGATTTCCCATGCCCCGAATTGAGGATTTGTTGGACAATTTGGGGGGTTCTTTCTATTTCTCCAAGGTGGATTTGAAATTAGGGTACCATCAAATCAGAGTTTGACCTAGTGATGAGTGGAAAACAGCCTTCAAGACAAATTAAGGGTTGTATGAGTGGCTTGTAATGCCATTTGGCCTAACAAATGCACCTAGCACATTCATGAGGCTCATGAATGAAGTGCTAGTAGACTTTATAGGTAAATTTGTAATTATTTATCTAGATGACATTTTGATCTTTAGCAAGTCTAAGGAGGAGAACATGAAGCACTTGGAAATGGTTTTGAGGAGGCTACACCAAGAGAAGTTGATGATCAACCAAGAAAAATGTGATTTTTTGAAAACTGAACTAGTATACCTTGGATTTGTTGTTTCTAATGGATGCATGAAGATGGATCTTGATAAGTTCAAGTCTATATTGGAATGGACAACACCTAGATCCATAGGAGATGTTAGGAATTTTCAACGACTAGCCTCTTATTATAGGAAATTTTTGAGAAACTTTAGCCATGTATGTGCACCAATACTAAACACTATTAAGGGAAGACTTAAATGTCAGTTTAAGTGGATAGAGGCAGCAGATAAAGGCTTTGAAATGTTGAATAAAAAGGTAGCAAAAATACCTACTCTTAGGTTTCCTAACTTCAATCATTTATTTGTGGTGTAGTGTGATGCTAGTAAACTAGTCATTGGGGCAGTGTTGAGTCAAGAGGGGTGCCCTGTGGCATTCTTCTTAGAGAAGTTGAATGAAGCCAAGTAAAAGTACTCCACCTATGATTTATATTTGTATGCAATGGTACAAGCACTTAAAAAGTGAAGACATTATCTCCTACCAAGGGAATTTGTAGTTTATACAGATAATCATGCCCTTAGCTTCTTGAATGGGCAAGAGAAGTTGAATCAGAGGCACCTAAAGTGGGTAGAATCCTTGCAAGCATATACCTTTGTCATCAAACACAAGAAAGGTGTTAGAAACAAAGTTGTAGATGCACTAAGTAGGAGAGTCTTAAATATCCATGAGATACAATTGCGAAGTGTAGGGATGAGTGACCTTAAAGACCTCTACAAAGAAGACAAAGATTTCAAGGATGTTAATGAAGCATGTGAAAAGTTTATACAAGGCTTTAAGGTGGAGTTTATTGACTATATATTGCAGGAAGGACTATTGTTCAAGTGTATACCTCAATTCTCAATGAGGGAGAACATAGTCAAGGAAAAACACCAAGGCAGTTTGGGAGGCCACTTTGGAGTGGACAAGACACTTGAGCAAATGAATAGGCATTACTAATGGCCTAAACTACAGTAAAATGTCAGAAAGTTTGTGGATAAATGTCAGATATGCCAAAGAGCCAAGTGACATAGTAGAAACACTGGATTGTATCAACCTCTATCCATACCACAAAGACCTTGGGAGTGTTTGAGCATGGACTTTGTTTTGGGACTGCCTAAGACACCAAGAGGACATGATAGTGTGTTTGTAGTGGTGGACAGGTTTAGCAAGATGGCACACTTCATTCCTTGGAAACAAACGAATGATGCTTCCCACATTGCAGGTATTTTCTACAAATACATAGTGAGGATCCATGGATTGCCACTCAACATAGCAAGTGATAGGGACAATAAGTTTGTGGGCCACTTTTGGAGAACCCTTTGGAAAATGCTAGGTACAAACTTATCTTTCTCTTCAGCCTATCACCCTCATTTAGATGCTAAATCTAAGGTAGTAAATAGGTCTCTAGGTAACCTATTAAGATGCTTGACTAAGAAGCATAGACAGTCATGGGATCACATTATAGGACAGGCATAATTTTCTTATAATGACTCCATCAATAGCAGCACTAGCAAGAGCCCATTTGAAATAGTTTATGGGGCTAATCCAACAGGGATCATGGAGTTGAGAGACCTCAAGTTGTAGGATAGTAGGATTTCCCAAGGAGAATCCTTTGTAGAGAAGATGAAAGAACTCCGTGACCAAGTTAAGAAAACTTTGCACCAGCAAGTGGAAAAGTACAAGACCAAGGTAGATAAGACAAGGAGGGATTTGCAATTCAAGCTGGGAGATCTGGAACTTTCCTACCTTATGAAGGAGAGATTTCCAAAAGGAGATCCAACCAAGCTACTGATGAAGAAGATAGGACCATTAAAGATATTGCATAAGTATGGTAATAATGCATATGAGGTGGAGTTACCTCCTGATTTGGGAATCTCGCCCATCTTCAATGTGTGTGACATGTATCCCTATAAGGGTCTTCCTTCTGACACTGGTCAGCAAACTCTTTCAAACTTGGCAGAAGATGATTGGATCAGATACTTGCCCACTCCTCAACCTCTGTAATTGGACAGTGTCTTGGACTCCAAGGTGATCAATAAGACCAAGAAGGGTACCTACAAAGAGTATCTTGTGAATTGGAAAGGATTTCTAGATGCTAAAGTCACTTGGATGACTGAGGAATACATACTAAAGCATGGAATCACCATTGAAGACCTTTTAACTCAAGGGACTTGAGTTCCTTGTCCCAGGGGAGTATGGTGCAGAGCACCTCCCATTTTATCTTGATGATTGGGTTAGATTTTATTTAGGGTTTTTTAGGATTTTATGTGTGTTTTTAATAATATCCAAGCATGTCTTAATATTTTTGTAAGAGCAAAAGTTTCTCCTAGGTTCAAAATGTTGTCAAATGGTCTAAAAGTTGTAAAAGTTGCTAATTTTGAGAAACTATGAGACATGGTCTCCTCTAGGGTCCTAAGTGTCCTAATTAGGGTCCTAGGATAGGTCAAGGAGCATTGAGTTGACCAAAATCATCAAAAAGGTCAAAAAGAAAGAAATGCTCAAAAGTTGCTAGCAACTTTCAAAAGTTGCTCAAGTAACTTTTTGCAACTTTTGTAAGAAGTTGCAAATAAAGGAATGGATGGTTGTAACCACCCATGCTTGGGTATTTGAGCATGGGATGAATAATTTTGGATGTTAATGAAGTTTTAGTTGCAGACCACACGTGTGCACAAACTATACAAATGTTTTCTGAGTTTTCCTTGCAATTACAGTGTTTCTGCAATCATGTACGATTGTGTACAGATTGGATTATACAATATAAATCTAGGGTGTGTAGAGTTTTGTTTTAGATTTATTTTTCATATTCAATTTTGATTTCAATTTTAGGGATTGTAAAGTTATACTTTGTTTTAGGTGATTGTGTCTGCAACTTCCATTTGCAGAGTTGCAGGAACAAAAATGGATCTAACCTAAGCATCCACGGTTGAAAATGATTGAGACCTTGTGGAATGGTAGGTTAGGGTCTATACATAGTGTTTTGGTTTCATTTTTTGTTCTTGCAACTAAACTCCTAGTTTTGGAGTGATTCCCTAGGCTGACTTCTTGGAGTAGGTGAGTTGGGACAGTGTGAAGATCTAATTGGAAGAGCACACCCATGATCTGGTACGGACATCTAAGTTGCATGTGTGGAAGCCCTAGAATGTAAAATTGAAGGATCAAATGGTTTCAAGAGTTGGTAAGAAGTTTGAATACTTTGTGGATGCATTTTGCATAGACTAGTCTAGAGGCCTAAAATATAGCCTAGAAACTAGGGCCTGATACAAATTAGGGTTGTGGGTGTTTTGAAGACTTGTAGCTTTGGATTCTTGAAGGGCTAGGTGATATCTTTAAGAATCATATGTCTTCCATGGTATTGTATAGAATAATTTGTAGCATTTGACCAAAAATAGTGAAAATAGACCTAATTTAATTAGGCCTAATTAGGCCTACTAGTGGGTTGCGATAGGCAAGTGATTGCTAAGGTGGTCAGAAGTGCTTGAATTGTCTCAAATGGACATTTAAGGTAACATGAACATAGGAAAGAACTTGAGATGAGTTTGGGTAATATCCTAAGAAAGGGTTTAGGGTTCTAGAGGGAAACCAAAGAGGAAAAGAAGGTAATTGAAGGGCTAGTTTGACTAGTTTGAAGTTGATTATGTATTATTTCTTCATCATTCAACTATACCTAGGAGGCAAGTTGAATTAACGGCCTTGGAGGATAGATATTGGTGAAGAGGACATTGGAGGTTGAGCCATTGGATGGTTCCAAGAAGTGGATTTTAGTTGGGAGAAAGACAAACTCATAGAACTCTAGACCCTCTGCATCAGAGATGTATATGCTCATTTTGACCCAAAATCAGCCCCAACCTTTGGAAAGCATTTGTGTGAGCGATGAACAATAGGTTGTAGGTTTCCTCTATTGTTATGTTGTGTTTGAACTGCTGTGGTTTTCCTTCCTCGAATGGCTGTGTTGTTTTATTGACTTGGAACAGCTGTGGGTTTCCTTACTGGAATGGTTGTGTTATTGTGTTGTGTTGGAGCAGCTATAGATTTCCTGGCTGGAATGGTTTTTATGTTGTGTTATGTTGCGTTTGCATAGCGAAGGGGAAGGTATGTTCTCTATGAATTTTCCTCCATTGTTTATTTTCTCTATTATGGTTTCTGCTATGGTCGAGCTTAGATTTGGACTTTGCAAAAGAAAAAATAAAAAACATACAAAAATAAAAACATACAAAAATTTGAATTCCAATTTCAAAATGTGGAACCAAACAGAGGAAATGCATCTTCTCGCTCAGATTCTAGTTCAACCAAATGGTCCAAACTATATTCTGAAAATGAAAAATTGGAATATCAAATCCATGATTTGACCATTTCCAGCAATTGATCAAATTCAACATTTTCTAATTCCTGCAACCAAATGGGGCCTAAGTGCATGCACATGAATGCCAATTTTCCATCCAAATTCTATAGGTTCTCTCACAATCGAATATTCTACAAAACTTGTCATTAATTCATTCTCAGAACTAATTCATTAATTGATAAATATTGATCCCTTATTTTCATAAAAAAAGGGGGAGTTAGTTACGGAAGGGGAAAACATGAAGAAGGAAGGATGGGAAGGGAGGAGTTTCATTTTTTAAGAATCAGATTCAGGGTTTGTAAATGGGGTAGATGCTACCAAAGATTGGAATATTTTTACCAAGCCCAAGTTGTTACTTATATTAACAAAGAAGACATATTTTTTGGCAACATGCTCTATCATATTCTTTACACTTGTATGTACTAGAGACTGCTATGCAATTAGGATTTAGTCCCAATTGGAAGGTATAAAATCCTTGATTGCATAGAAGCCTAATAATGCAAATACGTATCTATCCACATGGTTCATTCATGTCTTAAGTATTATAGAATGGATGGTGGCCATGGCTTTGGTTTGGGAGTATGGTAGTAAGACTAGATACAAATCTTGGAAAGGGCTCTCTTGGGGAATGCACCATATCATGAAATTTTGGAGAGCCATTGTTTGTGGCTCATTTTCTCTTCATAAGTATCCAATATTGATTGAGGACAACTTCATAATTGTTCCTCACAATTTCAAAGAGGAAAATGGCTACAAAGAAGGGGGGAAGAAAGGCGGCATGATATTGGGATAGGCTTGAGTCATGGAAGACGTTACTCTTGGAATAAATTATAAAGAACTTGACTAAGGAAAATGGATTCATTTTTTTTCCTTTAGAAGTCTTGATATAATAGCTTATATTCCTCCTTCTAATGTTATTCCATGAAATGATTAACGAACTTCTACAATAAAATCATTTATTTTAATAGGTAATGTTTTATTACCAAAGAATTTGGATAGCTCTATGTCATGTTTTTCTTAGTTTTGTGGTTTCAATCTAAATCAATAGTCCTCCAAAAAGAAGAATCTACTACCACCATTGGTTTTATTCTTGCTATATTTTTTTTCCCAAAACCTTAAAGCTAATAGCAACCTTGTCGTAAACCCCAAATGTCCCATTTTAGAATCACATAACTTTCATGCCTTGCAAGAATAAGTAATTTATATTTCACCTGTCAATGGCATTAAGTTGAAAGTTTCTAAAGGCCTTACTTACAAACGTGTTTCTTGAAATCGTTGCATACTTACAAAGATAAGGAGACCAAAAAGGGGACTTAAGAAGCCACTTTTTTCTAGAATCAAAAAAATTTGAACTTTGACAAGAAAATCAAGATAGTTACACTCAAACTTTGAAGACACAATAACAACAAGAGTTGTAATACTTTGAATCTAGTTTACAAACTACTAACATGTTTTGAAAATGGTAGAGAATAAGGGCTTGAAAAAGAGGAGAATACAAAGTGGTCCTATTTTTTCAAAAAAAGATAACATAGCATCTGGTGTGCTCCCTCTAAAATGCCAACCTTTTTTTTTTTTTTTAATTTCTCTGGTGATAAGTTAGCTAACACCATTTAGTTCATCTAGGATTTTTTGACTAATTTATTTTTATCAATGTTTGATTTTTTACAAATTGTTGGAGTGGACACATCCTGAAAATGTGAAATTTGAGTGTGCTCCCCTACAAATTGTTGAAAACTAATCAAAAATTAATTTTTCCTAGGTGTGTATAATGGAGTCTAGTTTTTAAAAATGTAATTTATTTTTAAATTCAAGGAACAAGACAAAATGTATGCCATAAATACCACATGTTGGTTTTTGACAAAAAATGGACACACTTTCGAAAGGAATTAGAGATGGAAAGATTAAATCAAAGTTTAAAATAAATAATATGGTTAGATAGCTAACAGAGAGGTTAATAACATCATGGTGGTTGAATTTTTCTACGTTGAACCACGTATAAACCTAATGGGGAGAATAAATTAAAATGTGAGAAATTTTTCTATATTTTCTAAAAAACATGTCTCGTGCCTGTTATAGTCATCCAAGCCTTTGGATTGGATGCCCAAGGAAAATCCAAGCCTAAGGCTTGGTATTTCGCAAGGCATTTGTTATGGCACATGTAATATATGGTATGGCACCAAACGTAAAAAAATTCTCTTCATATGGCATGCACCAAATGAAGAAAAATACATTTTTTCACTATCAAGTCAAAAACAATCCCTTAACATGAATGTATGTATGAAATATGACATTTAAATATAAGTCACATTTCAATATTTATTTTACATCTGTAACAATTCTAATGTAGGAAACTTCATAGTTAACCATGGGGTTTCAAGCAGAGTGGGTTTAACCATGGAGGAAACTCCGTAGTTAAGCACACTCAAGCTGGAGTAGTACTGAGATGGGTGACCTCCCGGGAAGTCCTAGTGCTTCACCTCTATGATCATCACCTAGATGAAATGAGTGCTAAGTGTTCCATTCCTTCTCATGAGAGATGAGTTCTTGTGAACTAGTACTCATGAAACATGGGTCAATGAGTTTGACTAAAAAAACTACACAGTTAAATCTTGATAGCAATATCACAATTTGACTTTCTATGGAAAATATCTCTTACTTATCAGTTAAAATGTAGATTATAGGTTTTCAATGATCATATAAATTTTTAGAATTATTCAAATTTCAACAATCAACACGCTCCTATCAATATTCTTTGATTTTCATTATCTCAATATCTTTATCTCCCCCAAATTCTAGATCTATCCCTCTCCCTCTCTTCTCTCTCTCACCTATCTCTAGATCTCAACCACCTTCTCACCTTCTCTACCGAGTCACCTTGCCCAGAAGCATTGACAAAACATAGAATGGAAATCCATTCTCAACTCTTTGGTATGATGTACGAAACACTCCTACTCACTTTTCTGGCCAGCACCCTCATTGCCCCATCTTTTCCGGCTTGGACACTAGTCTCATCATAATTCCAAATACAAGCTGGACATGTCATTTTTCCCCATATGTTATCGACAATTTGTCATAGAAAATAGACACCACTACCACTCTGAGGTTGAATGCCATGTCTTTGTCAAGGCCTTCATTTGTCTGAAGTGTGAGCTCTCGATGACACCTCTTGAAACCAGCCCACAATGACTTTCTTGGAATCCCCTCCTTGAAAGAGTTGGGTCTTCCTTCATAAATTTGAGCAAAAACTACCCTCAAGTTCACAATTTCAAATCCATGGCCAAGAAATTCCATCTCTTTGCACCATTCAACCAATTATTCTTCTTTGATTGCTATAAGTATAGTCAGGGGGCCTTTCTTGGAGGTAGTAATGATACCACCCAACCATTTGGACAATGTTGTTATTGGAATGCAGCCCTCACTGACATATCATTTTTCTCTACATCTTTAAGATCCCCTTCCATATCAAATTGAGACCATAGATTTTGTTATATTGTAACTTTGGGCGTCCTTGCACATGTCATAAATTTTGATGTTTGTGGAGCATATTAATTAATAAGAATAGGAGGATTTATTTCAAGTTTTGGTGTATCAGGTTTTGGATGGAACATTTCTCCTCTTTTATGGGATTTCCACCTTGTGGATTCTCTTGTCTTCTTTTCTAGAGCCTTCATTGTGACTGGACCAGAAAATGTATTTCTTACTTTCTTGTTTAGTCTCTATAAAATTAAGCTATGCTTGAAGATGAGAAGAAAACAATTGAAATCGACTAACCATGGCATGTTGTATAATCATGCTTGCTTGAATAGAAGAAGTATGGTCTCGAAGATAATGTGTTATTTTGTTCAGGATAGGTCAGTAGTAAGTGATCAAGTCAGTTTGTCACACAGGGAAATAGTAGGGATGGAAAAGTGTAATAGATGAACACATATAATAGTTAATAAGGAAGGGATTCATAGTGAGTAGAGATAATAGTTAAAAATATTTTGCATGGGACTACTGAGACATGATAGGCTTGAACCCAAAACTCCACACACACAAAATTTACATCAATGAAGGTAGTCTTCCACTCCTCCAACCTCAGAGATTAATTAACCTAGCCTTAAGAGAAATTGTAAAGACTGAGTTGCAAAAGTTGTTGGATGCTAGTTTTATTTACCTAATCTCTGACAGTAAATGGGTTTCACCTTTGATAATAGTCCCTAAAAATGGGGTAAATGGATAATATGTGTAGATTCTAGAGAACTGAAAAATGCCACAAAGAAAGATTATTTCCCTTGCCATTCATTGATCAAGTTCTAGATACCTTAGCTGGTAAAAAGTACTTCTCTTTTCTTGATGGATATAGCTGATATAATCATATTAGCATTACTCCATAGGATCAAGAAAAGAAAAAATTTACATGTTCTTGGGGAACATATGCATATTATGTGTTACCTTTCGGTTTATGTAATGCTCCAGCCACTTTCTGATAGGCCGTAATCAACATTTTTGATGATATTTAACATGACTGCATGGAAATATATATGGACAATTTCAACTCATTTGGTGTTGATTTTCAAGAAGCTTTGAAAAACTTGGAAAAAGTGTTGATCACATGTAAAGAACAAAATATGTCCGTTGAACAGTGAGAAATGTTTCATGTTGATGCAAGAAGGAGTCGTGCTAGGGCACTTCATCTCAGAAGTTCGCATACAAGTGGACCATGCAAAAATTGAGGTAATTCTTACATTGCCTAAACCTACTAAGAAAAAAGATGTTAGATATTTTTTAGGACATGATGGTTATTATCTAGACGCTTCATTCAAAATTTCAGTCAAATAGCTAGTCCACTATACACCTTGCTTACAAAGAAGCCGAGTTTACATGGACACCAACCTGTGAGGAATCTTTCATGCAGCTCAAGTCCCTTCTTACAACAACACGAGTACTTAGAGGGCCTGATTGGTCTTTACCATTCCATATACATACAGATGCTTCTAACTATGCAATAGGTGTTGTCTTAGGCCATAAACCTAATAACATTAAAAATGTTATTGACTATATAAAAAAAAATTACATGGGCCAGAGTTGAATTATATAGTCACTAAAAAAGAATTATTGGTAGTGGTCTATGATTTGAATAAATTATGTCATTATGTAAGAGACTATCCAATCTTTGTTCATACAACCACGCAACAATAAAATATCTTATAAACAAACCTACCATCTCAGGAAAGCTAGCAAGATGGCTTTTGTTCTTATAGGAATTTGATATAACAATAATTGACAAGCCAGGTAAAGAAAATGTTGTAGCTAATTATTGTAACCACCTAGATTTGGTCTTCTCTGACCATAGACCCTATTTTCCCTAAGTGTGATTATACCCCCAATTATGTCCAGACAACTCTTCAATCGGCTAGCATAATTCATTCGAATCAGATTTAATCTCCTAAGTGATCTAATCACTAATTTACATTAATCACTTTAGCCAATCCAATCAAATCAATTCAAATCAATAACATGGCCAAGGTAATTAATTTAAAGGGAATTAAATGAAATCCTAATTATACCTCATCACTTACAAAATCAATCCCCTAGCCTAATTTATTCAATTTGGCTATAGTCCTAATTAATTATTACAAAACAATCAAAATCTTAAATGATTGAATTAAATCCCTATTATTGAGTGAATACGTTATTACAACAATTCATTTCATTAATATTCCCTCTAACCTAACCAATCTAAAATATCAAACCATGAGTTCAAACTCATCCCAACCCCTTCTCACATGCTAATTCTTCTTAATTAGCTAATTAACCCTAATTTGCTAATCCCCCTCCACTCATTCTCTCTCCTCCCATCTCTATCTCCTTAATCACATGTCTTAAGCCTTGATCCTAATCCTAAGCTACCCTTAAGCTTGTCACATTCCTAAATCTGTGCTTAGGAATTCAACCCTCCCCCTAAAGTCAAAGTTATGAAGCTTGACCTTAAACCCTCGCTCATGCTTCTTAAACCCTCACCCATACCTCATTAATGCTTTCATAAATGAAGCATTAATGGCTCTTACACATTCTCTTCCTTACTCCTTATTAATGAACCTTGTCCCCCCTCTCTCTCCCCATTCTATAAATTGGATGGATTTTGAGCTCAAATGGCCCTTGCTCTTGCCCTTGATTTTATAAAATATATTGTTGTAATGCTCCTAATTTTGAAGAGTTGAAAGCATTCTTATACTGCCCACATTTGGAGGATTGAAGGAGAAAACTCATATTGCTCATGTTTTAGGACTTTCATATTGCATCTTAGCTTTTTTCTTGCTTGTATTGTTATAATCTTCATTTCTAGAGCTAGGATGCATGTTTCTTCAGCATATTTCTAATGATCTTGATCATATTTAGGTTTTATAGTTTCATTTGAATCTTCCATTCTTAGGTTGTATTTGTCACTGGAATATGCATAATATAAGGGCTATTATGTCATTTTTCATACTCCTCCTAGGTAGGAAGCAATAGATCGATTTTGGTGATTGTTATGCTTTCTAACCCCTTGTTTTCACAAATGCAATGATCTATTGAAGTGTTGTGTCTCTCTTAACAGGTAAAAAAATCACACACACATCTTTGGCACCCATAATGGGGCAAGATTGCTCAAAATTTCACCAAATTCTACTCTCTGCCCTTGACATTTTCAAAATTTGCAGGCATATTATCTTTTTCGGGAGTAACTTATCATTTACGGTCATTCTCTTATCATTTCCGGGAGCAACTTATCATTTTTGGGATTTTTAATATCGTTTGCCATTGCATTTATAGAAGGTAAAATTTGGCCTTAAAATCATTTATGGTAGCCTTTTTTTTTTTGGTACGTGTTATCATTTCGCATAAAAGGAATATCGTCCTGGGTGAATATTGTCGTTTGGGGTCAATCTTTTATCATTTTTGGGTTGTATCATTTTGGGTCTCTGAAATATTTTTTTTCATCCAGGGGCAGAAATACAGAGTTCTGTCATGGACAAATTTGATTTCTAACTTGCTAACGTGGTTGTTTTCATGATTTTGATCCTAGTTTTAGCAGCCCAACTTATGTTTGCAAATTTTTGTCAGAGCTAATAGAGCGAAAAAGAAAAAGATACTAACTTGTAGTTTTACAGATTGTTGATCCCTTATCTTGACTTCTATTCTTTTTTTTTACGCTTTTGAAACTAATGACATTTTCTAATCTTCTACTAAACTGACTAGAGGAATATGCTCTTTTCCTTTTAAGGAAAATCAGAAACTCGCAAATCAGTTTATGAGTTGAAAAGAATTTGAAGAGAATTGAACAAGGAAAACAAAACTAAATTTCTTTTGGATCAGTAACTAAACAATCAAAGCATTAAAATTTTGTGGCTCAATGAACAAGTTCAATCGTTTAATTCAATTTGGATCAGTAATTGAAAAAGTAAAGCACTAAATAACTATGGTTAATTGAACAACACAAATTTACTTTCAAGCATTCTATTTTCCCTAAAGTAGGAACATCTTAAATCGAGCACAACATTGCTTGAGGGAATGAACTATTTGATTGACTCAGTTTTGGGATAAAATGGCATGGATTAGGAAATTATGCTCTTCTTCTTCAGAAGAATCAGAAATCTAGACGTCCTACGCTCGCCAATCCTTTGTACACTTATTTAATAGTAGAGGGCCTATCGGTTGAGGAAAAAATCTCCCAAGAACAACCCAAGTGAGGACAGGTTTTACGCCAACCCTTCCAACTCACTATAAATAATTGCTTCCTCATAGGCCAAAGCCTTGAAATACGGAATCGGTTTTGTTCATGGAATTTTGACATCATTCCTTGAACATGCTTGGGTATGTGTAGAGCGGAACTGCTTGAATCTTGCTTGCGAGACTACACATATTTGAGTACTCATAGGGCTATATGCCTCAATTTTTCCTTGTGCAATTCTATGGGGGAAGGTTTCGAACGGATTGCCCAATCATAAACAACACTTAAACTAAAAGAATTCCTTATTCACCCCTGAAAGCGTGATAATCCTTGTGCAAGGAAAAAATTAATTGCCCCAAGATACTCATCATATTGTGCCCTCACTTGCATTTGGAGTCGGCTAATACAGCATCATGACTGGAGCCATTGTGTGCTTGGTGATGGTTGTATTCTGATTAGCATTTGAGTGTGTACCTAAGTCAACGAGCAAGGATTTTCATCCTCTACTTAGAAAATAGGGCATAAGGATGTGTTTGTTCACCCTTTTACAATGCAACAATGCTTTATGTAACTAAAAATAATTAAAAAGATAACACCTTCAAACAAGCAACAAAATTCAAACCTTGGTCTACATGTGTTTTTCACTCATTGAAAAATCTCAGAACGCGATCTTCGATCAAACAAACTTCACGCACTTCCAAACTGACAAAATTTGACAGTGGGCACTTGCATCATTGCCTCTCAGAGGAAGATAGTTTATTTTGGATCCCCTTTTGACTCTTTAAACTATCCTTAATGATTTTTTTGGTCTCACTGTGGCTGTATCGAAAAAAATTTCAGACATCTAACTTGCATGTCCTGTCGGACTCTTACAATCTATCTCAATACGTGTGGTCTATCCACTTTTTTACAAACAACTTGATTCCTAGCTCACTATCAGGGCATTCTAACCCTTTGATGCTGGAATCATTTACTTCCACCAAAACACAAACAACACTTCTAACTAGACACACTCACTTGAACGATTTGAGACTCTACTTGACACTATCAGGAAACTTTGACAAAATTGAGGTACAACCACATGGTTAACACAAGATGCAACAAGAACATGCCTAAAGGATTGAAAGTACCTCCTAAATCACCACACTTGCAAGGAGAAACATCTTGTAGTTCCCTACTCGATCTAGACTCTCCACAAATGGATAGAAACACTCGCGAATGGAGTGCTACTTTTGAAGAATATGACAATAGAAAAAACCAAAAGCATGAAGATATCGATAAAGACGAAGAACCCACATTTGAACATCCTCCATTTGAATTAGATATTGAGGGGGAAATCCCTGAAGATGAGTACGATAAACTCAAACAGAGAAAGAGGTTCCACAAGATACTGGAAAAGATGATTGATGAGGATAAAGAGAAATACTTTCTCCATCTAGCATCCACTGGCATAAAGTTACCCAAGGAGTATGATGTGGAACAATTGAAGGAGAAGGAGATACCGAATCCTATTTCTATTCTCACCAAACAACTTACCTTAATGCAAATAGAGCTCGCGACTCTCAAGCAAGAGAAGTCTCAACCCAAGACGAAATACTCTGTGGACTCCATTTGTCCATTTCCTTTTGACAAGAGTATCACTATGGTTCCATTCCCTCCCAAAGTGGCAAGGCCAAAATATGACAATTATACAGGAGAGACTGATCCACATGACCATGTTAGAGAATTTTGTGCTCTTAGCATAGAGTACATGCATGAACCCACTTACCTCATGTGACTGTTTCCTGGAAGTCTAGGAGGCAACGCCATGGAATGGTTCTCAAAACTTACACTCAAGGTCAAGAATTTTGAGGAGTTAATTAAACAGTTTATCCACCATTACTCCTATAATATATAGCATGATGTGACTATGATGGATCTATGCAACACCAAACAAAATACTGGCGAATCCTTTACCCACTTCCTACATTCCTAAATCTGAGAAAATGGAAATCTTTGTCAATAACTTGGTACCTGAGTTAAACTACGCATTACAAATGCAAGACTCCCCTAGCTTCGAAAGGATTATCAAGAATTGTATCCGTATCGAAGAGGTTATGGTCAAAAAGGGGGAGATCACTCTTAAAGGTGAAAACAAAACTAATAACTCCAATTCCAAGCCTAAATGGTGGAAACAGAACAAAAATGTTGTCAACGACGGTGTAGTAAACGCATCCAATGTTGGTCCTAAACCTGAATAATTCAATCTAACTAACAGCATGCAAGTGAGAAAGGATGCCAAGATAAGAACCTCCATACCCAAATAAAACAATGATAATATCAAGGGTCGGCAATCAACTTCCAAACCTCATAGAACATTTACTCCTTTGGGAGAGCCCCTCAAGACTGTTTTGAAGACACTGTTAGACAACAAAGTTCTCACAATCCCAAATTCCAAACCATGGGAACCAGCGGTCAAACCAAGGTAGTGGGATGATAATTCCTACTGTGTCTTTCACAAGAACAAAGGACACAAAACTAATGATTACCTTAAGCTTAAACATGTTATTCAAGACCTCGCGAAAGGGGGAAAGATCAAAGTGGAAGGACACACCACTAACGAAGATCATACAGCATTTAACAAATCATTCCCTAACTACGAGAAAGGAGAAGCATCTAAAGGAAAAGGTAATGAAGTCAACTACACCTACTCCAATAATGATAACATGATCAATATGCTAGACATTAAAACTAAATCAATTAATGTGGTCACAATCAAAGGTTTTTCTTTCCAATCGAATGCGGTGACTCAGAGCCAAGCACAGGTCACGATCAAAGGACCCCATTCTACCTCAAAACCAACATCAATGTCCAAGGTTCCTATTGTTAATATCCCCAAACTAGCAGCAAAACACATGGTTACTATTCCTGCAGCAAAGTATGACTTGGTTGACCAATTGCAACAAACCTCTGCTAAAATTTCCATTTTTGAGTTGCTTAAAATATCCACAGTGCATAGGGAAATCCTAGAACAAGCCCTACATGCCACAAATGTACCAAAGGACCTTGATATAGAAAAATTCCAAGCGATGGTCAATCACATCTCAGCACCACATTATCTCTCCTTTTCTAAAGAGGATAAATCATTGACACATCCACATAATAAACCCCTCCATATTGAAGTCCTCATTCATAAATCCCGTGTTAGACACATATTGATAGATGGAGGTGCATAATTGAATATTTGTACCCTTAATCTAATCAGGAAACTAAGTCTCTCAAAATAGACCATTGACTCTAGAAGAAAAATCACTATCAAAGCTTATGATGAGGAAGAGAGATCCTCTAAAGGTCTTATTGTTATACCCATCAGAGTCGGGCCGATTGAAAGAAATGTCATATGTCAAGTTTTGGATCTACCCCTAGCCTACAATATCCTGTTTGGGTGACCATGGATTCATGAAATGCAAGCTCTGTCATCTACTTACCACCAATGTATCAAGTTCCCACATAATAGGGTGGAAGTGAAAATTCCTGCAGATGCTAATTATACTTGCAACAATATCAAAGCAGGTAGTGTAATCCCACATAACAAGGAGGCTATGGATGAGATTTCTCCTAAGAATACCAAAGACATGGTGATGAAGAGTTTTGGAAAAACCTTAAAACTTGAAGAAACAGGTATGGGAGAGTACAAGCTAGACATGACTCCCTCACTGACAGAATTGCCAATATTACCAAGATCTTATGGAAAACGCTCCTCATCATTCACACCTACTGCATCTCAACACCAGAAATCCACAAAGCAACTGGAATGGTTAAGGAATCCACATCTTCTTTATATAACATAGAAGAATAGGCAGTCTTGGACTGGCTTTACAAAGGAGAACCAAAGGAATCTGAGGTCAAACATGTAGAAATATCTCTAGAATAGTATGGTAAAGGATATGACCTCCTCAAGAAAATGGGATACAAAGGAAAAGGACCTCTAAGAGACACTAGATGAGGACTTATTGAACCTATACACATGGAGTTCAAGAATACCAGAGACAAAACAAGACTAGGTTTCAATACTGAATCTGACAAACCTATTTCAAAAGATAGTTTGATCTCTGACAAGGGGAGTGATGAAATAGAAGAGATAGAACTAGAAAAATGGTCCTATGAAATATTGTTACATGTCGGCACAGAGAATCCCAACTATCAAGGAGAGTGCTATGTACCAATCTTTGAGGTACCGCAAGATCTTTGCACCCCTTTGTTAGCACAAGCTCCTATTCAAGAGGTAGGAGACACAACAACAGATAATCCAGAGATACCATTGATAGCAACAGTTACTGAAGACACACCTCAACAACAAGATTTAAATCCTAACTGGGGGTAGTTGGTCATAGTTTAAAATGTCCTTGATTTACCACACTTTGATGCACATGTGGCTAACTGATTACATCAGATAACTATTGTAGAATTCTTAAACAGATCTGATGATGAAATAATCAACTCTCATGATTATGAATGGGATGAGCTATATATCACCATATAGGACATTGAAATAGATACAATTCACATGTTTGCAGCTCCCTCAGCACCTCATGAACATTCTAACACTACTCCCAACAACGCTGAAATTCCTGAAGTAGAGGAAGAGTTCCTTCCCCCAATCATTGATGGAGAGACTAGTGTTCTCATAAGTCTAGAATAATTTTAGAGGCAACAAGCAAGAAGCCTCCTTTTACGAAGAGATGATGATGAAAGTTCTAATGACGAGTCACTAGAGTTTGGTCTGCATATGACTAACAATGACCCTTTTAATGATGATCTAGCTCTTATTGATCTAAACATCGAATAATTTAACTTAACAGGACATGTCATGTCAGTTAATAGTCATGATGCTAACGTGATGTTGTCCTTCCTAGAATCTGATTCCTTGTCTTTGATAAACCTAGACCTGATTGATTGGACTAGTACAGATCCTTCTCCTATCCTTGACTTTCCCAATGACTACACCTTGGCTTTCTATCTAAACGCTTGTGAACCTATCCTTCTTCCACCAATGAAAGGAGCGTGAACATATCATAGGAGGATATCAAGTTTATCAGTCAAAATTTGAAAAACAAAAATAAAAAGGGAACTGATGGTGAAAACCACGTTGTGGTAGTGTCAGATCCTAAAATAGTAAAAACAAAAGATGTATCTAATGGTGAAAACCTCTTATAGGCACCAAAGGATGAGATTCTTGATATCCTCCCTGAGCACTTTCAAGAAAGGTATTCAGTTCTAATAGAACCAACACAACCAGTTAATTTTGGCATAATTGAATATCCTCAAATAGTACACCTAGCACAATCTTTGTCAGAAGAGGACAAGACATAGTTCACCAATTTCCTAAAAGAGAAGAAGATCAACTTTGCATGGTCTTATATAGATATGCCTAGACTAGATCCTAATTTAATAATGTACCACTTGTCTATAGCTCCCAGGATCAAACCCGTGAAATAGAAACTTAGAAAGATGCCTCCTCATGTTGCATTACTAGTAAAAGCGGAGCTAGAGAAATTGTTGAAAGCTGGATTCATCAGAGTCATTGCTTATGCAGGATGGATCTCCAATGTGGTCCCAGTGTCTAAATCCAATAAATCTATCAGGATATGTACAGACTTTAGAGACTTAAACAAGGCATGTCCTAAGGATGAATTCCCCCTACCTAATATTGATATTATCATAGACCTCATAGCAGGCTACCAAATGTATTCACTAATGGATGGTTTATCAGGCTACAATTAGATAAAAATTGCCCCTGAGGATCAAGAGAAGATCACATTTACATGCGCATGGGGCACCTTTTGCTAGAACGTCATGCCATTTGGGTTAAAGAATGCCGGTGCTACATATCAAAGAGAAATGACTACTATATTCCACTATATGATGCATAAAAACATGGAAGATTATGTGGATGACACCTTAGCCAAATCCAAAGAAAGGAGTACTCATATTGTTGACTTAAGGAAAATATTGGATTGTATGGAGCAATTTCAACTCAAGCTCAATCCAAAGAAGTGTGCCTTTGGGGTCCAATCCAGAAATCTCTTAGGGTTTATTGTTTCAGCAAAGGGGATTGAGGTAGATCCTGCAAAGGTCAAAGCTATTCTAGAGATGACTCCTCCATGCAATATCAGTCAAATGAGGACATTACAAGGGAGACTTCAGTCAATTAGGAGATTCATGTCACAACTGGTGGACAGAGCACAACCCTTTACCAAATTTCTACGCAAAGGAGTCACTTTCAAATGGGATGAACACTGTGAAGCCAACTTCAGAGAATTAAAAGAGTACATGGCTACTCCTCCTATTCTTATGGTGCCTCTTCATGGGAAGCCATTACTCCTATATATTTCAGCTACAACTACATCATTAGGAGTATTTCTAGCACAAGAGGATGAAACTAAGAAAGAAAGAGCTATCTACTATATCAGTAGAACACTAGTCTCTTATGAGCTCAATTACAACATTATTGAGAAAGCATGCTTAGCAGTCGTATTCGCATCACAAAAATTGAGACACTACATGCTCTCACATATAGTAAGGCTCATTTCCAAGATCGATCCTCTAAAGTACCTTTTAAGCAAAACAGCATTAACAGGGCATCTGGAAAAATGGGTCCTCATTCTAAGTGAATTTGACATTGAGTATGTAGACCGAAGAACTATTAAAGGACAAGTCCTTACAGATCAACTAGCTTATTCACCACTTCAAGATGATGAACCTTTAAGGATTGAATTCCCTGATGAGACCATTATGCATCTAACTGAGTACCCGTGGAAGATGTAATTTGATGGTTCTTTCACGCAACAAGGCTCTGGAGCAAGAGTTCTATTCATAACTCCTCAAGGCTACAAGATACCCAAGTCTTACAAATTGATGTTTCCATGCACGAACAATATTTCTGAATATGAAGCATTGGTAAACGGTCTTAAACTTGCTATGGAGTGGAAAATTTTAGAGTTACACGTGTATGGTGACTCCCAACTCATTATCAATCAAGTCAATGGAGATTATCAGATGGAAGATGAAAATTTGACACCCTACAAACAACTGGTTGATGACCTAAAGAAGTACTTTTTCTTCATCACATTCCGGCAGATACCCAGAATAGAGAACAAAGGTGTAGATGTTATGGCTACCTTGGCATCCATGTTACAACTGGAGGAACATCTATTTTTCTATGACTTATTGGTGGAAGAAATATCCTATCCTACCTTTGATACCCCTAAATACCAAGTAATCTATGCTTTGAACACCCCCAGACCAATCTTGGTATGCTAATATCATTGCTAAGCTCACTGACCAAACCATTCCCAATAATCTATCAAGAAATGAGAAAAGAGCCTTGATTAGGATAGCATCACATTATGTCCTCATAACTAATAACTTATATCAATGAGGTCTCGATGGTATTCTTCTTAAATGTTTAGAACTCGAAGAGTCATATCGCACGTTAAAATAAGTCCACGAAGGTGTATGTGGATCACATTCAAATGGATTTTCACTAGCAAAGAAACTTCTCAAAGTAGGCTATTACTGGCCTACCATGGAAAGAGATGCTATTCAGTTTTCCAAAACATGTCATAAATTCCAGACACATGGAAATCTCAACCATGCTCCTGCTAGAGAACTTATACCTTTCATTACACATTGGCCATTTCAGCAATGGGCCTTTGACTTGGTTGGAAAAATATATCCCAATTCTTAAAATGGACACAAGTTCATCATTACAACCACTGAGTATTTCATGAAGTGGGTCAAGGTCGTGCCACTAATCAAAGCCACTGGCAAACAGGTGGCTATGTTCATATTGAACTACATTATCTGTAGATATGGGATACCCTCATCAATTGTAACAAACAATGGGGGCCAATTTAAAAATCAAGACATTGATGACCTTTGCGAACAATTCCACATCACTCAACATTTCTCCTCAATCTATTATCCTCAAGGTAATGGACAGGCTAAGGCATCTAATAAAAATATTCTCAAAATCCTACACCAAACTGTAAGTAGGTCTGGCAGAGACTGGCATCTACAACTGAATCCAGCACTATGGGCCTATAGAACAAGCATCAGAACACCAATAGGAGCCATGCCATTTGAATTGGTCTATGGCGCTGAAGCAGTACTACTTATTGAGGTTGAAATCCCATCTTTGTGGATATATTTACAAGGTCTTGTTACTGATGAGCAATACCGCATTGATAGGGTGAATTCTTTAGACCTACTTGATAAGCGCAGGCAATACGCATTTGATCATCAGAAGGTATACCAAGCATGAATGTCCAAAGGGTACAATAAAAAATTTAAACCATGCCAATTCCAAGTGGGGGATCTCATCCTAAAGGAGAATCCTAAGAACTAGCCTAACCGTGAACAAAAAGGAAAATTTAAACCTAATTGGTTGGGACCTTATGTTATCACTGCTACTTTTGGGAATGGAGCTTATCAATTAGCTACACCTGAGGGAGACGTTCTTCTAGATCCTATTAATACTCTACATTTGAAGTGGTTCTACGCTTGATGTTCAGCTAGCAGAGCCTGTACAGTGAAATAGTTCTCAGAAAATACCAAAAACATTTAGAAATTGATCCTAAAGAATTCAAAAAATAATGGAAAAAGTCCTGAAGAAAGGTATCCTTGGTGAAAACCTGGCAAACAGGCGCCTGGATACTACAAAAACATTCAAAAAAGCAAAAATAGAAAAAAAATTAAAAAAAAGAAAAGTGCCTTGATGACAACCTGGTAAAACATGCATCCTGGTAGAAAAAAAGAATGAGAAAGTTTTTCCAAGAGGTGAAAACCTGGAAATCAGGCGTCACTTGTGTTCTACGCTCTATCTATCAATACGTGGCTGATACTAAGCCTTCATGATTATACCTATGCTAAATGTTTACTTTGTTTGCTTATGAAAATCTTATCCTTGATTGGGATTTGTCTACATTTCTATCTTAGGGATCAAATCATTCTGCATTGGGAACATCTTTTCTAGTATGTGAGGTTGCATCTACTAGCTCATCATAGGATGGTTTGTCTCGTGACACGATGATACTCGATACTTGCACCAAACTATCCCTTTTCACAAAACAAGGGTGTATCTTTCCAAACCACCTATCTGGCACAAACATTACACTAACGTGAATGATGTTCCTACAACCTACATTGAACTAAAAATAGGAGCAAATTTATACACAGACATGGAGCACATATTTTCTTGAAATCCAACTTTTTGATTGATGAATCTCTATTGTACTTGAAAAGTGAATCAATAGTATTTCTCAATACTACCTAAACACAGTTTGATCTTGGTTTGATTGTGACTCTTTTATGTACCCATGATGTTTTCACTGGGGGCATCTAAGCAATTATGAATTTTATTTGATTGATTCACAATTTATAGTTGTTATGTCTTCCGAGTTACTCCATGATGTCTATGCAAAGACAAAGAGTCGCAAGGATGGGGGCATAACATTTTCTTGGTTTTCTGTGTATGGTGATTATTCCAAATGATCCTATAAATTTCACCTAACTTAGATGTTTATGGTAAGAGCTACCAACATGAGTGGATAGCCGCATATATCTTGATCTTCGTTATGTTTAAACTACGGTGAGGTTGGAATGATTTCCTTGTCTATTTTCTAACTTAGGTTCTCACTAAAGTATACGAAGCATAATGTACCCAAGGATATGAATTTTCAAGGTCATTGCGGGTCCAATATCTTGCCTTACACAGAATCTGATATAATAAAAGGAAGGTGACTATTTTGTTAACCTAGCTTCTATGCCTTGATGCCTAAGTCTATTTCCAACATTTCAATAAAACATAGTATTCATACTTTCATAATATTAGTGGGAATTAGTATTTTTGTACTATTAGGTCGTGTTTGTTTCCAAAAGTGCCCAATGATGATAAAAATGTTCCAATATCTACAAATCAGTGACAAGTCCTAAGAGTCTGCATATAGTTGCGTTTAGAGATTGCATGATGCATTTGTGAGAGAACAACATAAGGATTTGAGCTCAAACTCGTTTCTATTTTTACTTCATCTGAAATCCAAGATATTTACATACCCATGCTTCCCAAAATCTTTGATCTATCAGGAACAAAATCAAACTCACATTTTCAAACATGATTAACTTGGTACTCGTGTGTTTACTCTTAACACACCCCCATTTCTTCACTTCTTCTAATCCATTCTTACTTAATCTAATCGTTCCATGCAAGTGATACATTCTTTCAATAGAGGGATTTTTATTCTTCTTTCCTTTGATTTTGTTCCCGAGGGGGCATGATCACACTATTATCAATCAAATGTTTTCTTGAAACAGCATTAAAAATGACTTCATTATCAAACAAACTAGGGGCATGACAGTTTTCTTGACTAAACTCGGGACTGTTGGATAGAAAGCTTTGGTTCTCATAAGCTGGATATCTTGTGTTTCCTTATTTTAAAAGATTCTTACTAAGCTCCTGTCAGCTTCATACTGACTTTTGGATGACAACCAAGTTGGGAATCAGTATTATCAATCTTTGGACGACAACCAAGTTTGGAATTGATATCTTTAAGATCTTTTATTGATCTTTGGACGACAACCAAGTTCAAAGTCAATACTATCAGTTTAGTTCGATCAAGTGCGAGACTAATCTCATTAGGCATTTTGTTCAATCATGAGAGAAATTCTCAAACTTCCTGGAGTCAATATCAAAAACTTTTTTTGAATCAATGTGCTGCTCGCACATCAATTCAAAGTGGGGAAAATGTAACCACCTAGATTTGGTCTACTCTGACCATAGACCCTATTTTTCCTAAGTGTGATCATACCCCCAATTATGTCTAGACAACTCTTCAATCGGCTGGCATAATTCATTCGAATCAGATTTAATCTCCTAAGTGATCTAATCACTAATTTACATTAATCACTTTAGCCAATCCAATCAAATCAATTCAAATCAATAACATGGCTAAGGTAATTAATTTAAAGGGAATTAAATGAAATCCTAATTATACCTCATCACTTGCAAAATCAATCCCCTAGCCTAATTTATTCAATTTGGCTATAGACCTAAATAATTATTACAAAGCAATCAAAAGCTTAAATGATTAATTAAATCCCTATTATTGAGTGAATATGTTATTACAACAATTAATTTCATTAATATTCCCTCTAACCTAACCAATCTCAAATACCAAACCATGAGTTCAAACTCATCCCAACCCCTTCTCACATGCTAATTCTTCTTAATTAGCTAATTAACCCTAATTAGCTAATCCCCCCTCCACTCATTCTCTCTCCTCCCATCTGTATCTCCTTAATCACATGTCTTAAGCCTTGATCCTAATCCTAAGCTACCCTTAAGCTTTTCACATTCCTAAATTTGTGATTAGGAATTCAACCCTCCCCCTAAAGTCAAAGTTGTGAAGCTTGACCTTAAACCCTCACCCATACCTCATTAATGCTTTCATAAATGAAGCATTAATGGCTCTTACACATTCTCTTCCACACTCCTCATTAATGAACCTTGTCCCCCCTCTCTCTCCCCATTCTTCTATAAATTGGATGGATTTTGAGCTCAAATGGCCCTTGCTCTTGCCCTTAATTTTATAAAATATATTGTTGTAATGGTCTAATTTTGAAGAGTTGAAAGCATTCTTATGCTGCCCACATTTGGAGGATTGAAGGAGAAAACTCGTGTTGCTCATGTTTTAGTACTTTCATATTACATCTTAGCTTCTTTCTTTCTTGTATTGCTATAATCTTCATTTCTAGAGCTAGGATGCATGTTTCTTATGCATATTTCTAATGATTTTGATCATATTTAGGTTTTATAGTCTCATTTAAATCTTCCATTCTTAGGTTGTATTTGTCACTGGAATATGCATAATCTGAGGGCTATTATGTCATTTTTCATACTCCTAGATAGGAAGCAATAGATCAATTTTGGTGATTGATATGCTTTCTAACCCCTTGTTTTCACTAATGCAATAATCTATTGAAGTGTTGTGTCTCTCTTAACAGGTACAAAAATCACACACACAATTATTTATCAAGACTCCAGAATGATGACATTAATACCTCTATTATAGATGATGCATTCCCTGATGAACATTTGTTCCATATTGTTGTCAAGCGCCCATGGTATGCTGATATAGCCAACTACCTTGCAGTTGACAAGATTCCTACACATTTCTCTCCTAAGGACAGAAAATTTCTCGTTGAGAAAAGTTTTCAATTTTCTTGGATTGACAGTACATTGTTCTATCCAGGCCCAGTAATGAGAAGGTGTGTGTGTGAAGATGAAACCTATGATATCCTCCATGCTTGTCATGATGAGCTCTATGGAGGACACTTTGTAGCTAAGAGGACAACTCTAAAAATATTAACAATAGGTTATTATTGGCCCACACTTCATAAAGATGTAGCCAATTATGGCAGGAAATGTGATAAATGCCAAAGGATGGGTTATCCTACAAAATCAGATGAAATTCCTTTACATCCACAAGTGGTTGTCACAACATTTGATAAGTGGGGCACGGATTTTATTGGTCCTATAGACCCCCCCCATCTAATGGAAAGTCATACATTCTGGTATGCATAGAATATCTAACCAAATGGGTTGAAGTGAAGGAAATGAAGCATGCTCGTGATCATAAAGTACCTGAGTTCATGTATGAAGAAATATCCACCCACTATGGTGTGCCGAGAGAGCATGTAACCGATCAAGGAGCATAATTCACATCAAACCTGATCACAACACTCATGAAAGAATACAAAATTAGACATAGGAATTCCAGTCCCTATCATCCACAAGCCAATGGTCTGGCGGAAGTCACCAATAGAGAAATTGAAGCAATACTCACAAAAATAGTTCACCTCCATAGCTATGACTGGAGCATTCATCTCTCAGAAGCAATATGGGCATATCGGACCACATGGAAGACAACAACAAGATTCACTCCATTTGAATTGTTGTATGGGAAAGCAGCCATGTTGCCCATTGAGTTTGAGCATAAAACATTGTGTACTACTTTGAAGCTAAACATTGATCTTCCTGCAGTACAGCGAGACCGTCTGCCACATCTTAATTCTTTGGATGATATGAGAAAATTTGCATTGGAGCGCACAGAGATAGTCCAAAAATAGAGGAAGAAATGGCATGACTCCCACATTAAGAAAAAATAGTTTACAGTAGGTGATTGGGGACTACTATTTGATTCCAGATTTCAAGAAATACCAAGAAAATTACAAACAAGGTGGTTAGGCCCATATGAAATATATCATGTCTTCGACAATGGAGAAGTCCAGCTAACAACAATTTATCGAGTTCATTTCAAACTATTGGTCAACGGGCATAGAATTTGTCTATACCATCAACCCCAGACCAAGGATGATTTATTGGAGCAATTCAGAGACACAAATCCACAAGCACAACAGGTAATACTTCCTACAACAGAGGGTGCAAATCTTCTTCCTCCAACTTCAACCTAACGTTCCTTCATGTATGCTCATAATAAAAAATTCATTTTCTAATGAAGTTCCATTCTCCATTCATTTCTACATTCTTTGCAACCCACTCCACTTCTCTACCTTCCACCCACACATCCTCCACGTCATCACATTTTTCTATATTTCTATAATTTCAATAAATGCTACATTTGTTGACGCATACATCCGTAGCACTTGTTCCATTCTCACCACTTTTTCACGCATGTGGAAACATAATGATAGGTACAAATTTTCAATTTTTTCCATTTTTAGCACACACATTTTGATAATTATATCTAATACTACACATATCTATAATTTGGCATTACGATAGTTTCTTACCCTATGCTAAGTGTGACAAGTGTGGACACTTGTCTTAATTTCATAGGGGGCAGGGAAGTGTATTAATTTTTTCACATCACTGCTAGTTGTACCTATCATTATCATTCTTAGAGAGATTGTCTTTCAGTTCAAATATGTAATTTTTCTCTATTTTATTAAGTCCTTTTATTTTTTGCACAAGAGTCGTACCTCAATTCTCAGATATCCCCGATTTCTGACTTGATGTGACCCTAAGAAGACATAATCAAGTTATGTGTGAAATACTTTCACTTAAAGCTATAATTCCTTGCTGAAAGTGCCATTATTGCTCATTTTTCAAAAATAGGGATTGCAAGGAAATTTTTAGTGTGAAGTGCAATTAGAAGCTTAATTTCAGGGTGTCTCAAAAGAGATTAAGAAATTGGGAAATTGCAAAAGCAAAGAAAATTGTGAATTGACAAATTGCAGCAGAAATTTGGAGAAAGAATTTGGAACAGTGGGAGGGTAGTTGATATGTCATGAACTAGTGGTCCATACCATTCTTCTCACTGATGTAGAAGCACACCGGAGATTCCATGCTTGTGGATGGCTTGGGTATTTCCTGAATTGGACAGAATTTGATGAGGAAGTAGCCACAGAATTTATGAACACATTTGAGGAAGGAAAGGAAAATGTATGGGGTTTGACGGTTTTGGCAATAGAGGAATGCATTGAATAAGTGACTAGGTTGCACATATTTGGGGAGCATTCTCCTAATGAGCATGATGCTAGGTCAGATCGAGCTCAATTCACTCTTCTTTCAGACCCTCTGTTGGAAGTGAACAAACAAGGTTGCAAGCGCATGTCACTTCCTGACTCATTCAAAGAGTTGGTGTCACACATTATAAGGTGCCTCACCTATGAAGGAAGGTTTTCTCATTTGCATGCACACCATTTTAAATTGCTTAGCAATATCAGGCATAATTTTCCAGTAAATATTCCAAATTTTCTATATAATATGTTGAGTATTAGTGTTGAAGAAATGCAGAAAGGAAAAACAAATTATGTACGAGAATGGTGGACAGTGAGGAAGCAGGACATGAGAAAGGATTCTTCTCTAAACAGTGAGTGGAGCAGCTTATTTTTTGGTAGAAGACAAGACCATTTTGGCCTCGGAGCGGAAGAACTCCTTTGGAAAACTTGCAAGTCACATCGAATTTCCCTTGTAAATACTAGGATAAAATGGGGATATCTCTATGCTAAAATAGAGAAGTCAGCCTGGAAGAATGGTTGGTTGTATGTTTAAGTATTGTAGCTTGAAAGATGGTTTTAAATGAAACATTACAAATTTTACTTCTCACCATGTGTGAGATGGAATTAATATAGTTTTCCAAGCATGCTTGTCAAAGAGGCCATGTCTACAGGGCAAAAAATTTGCACCTGATGCGACATTTTTTATTGATTTATTAATTAAATTAAAAATCACAGACAATAGTATCTGTGATTTTTAATTTAATTAATAAATTAAAAAAAATGTCACATCGGGTGCAGATTTCCAGCCCCGTAGACATTTTAGACATTTTTTGTCAAAGAAGTTGATCTGAAAAACTATGTGGGGGCATCCAAATTAAATGAAGAAGATAGGTAGGAAAACATTATTGTAGACTCGCAATTTTCTATGATGTGACGATGAATTGACCAAACAAACAATGAAAAATAATAAAAGATGACCAAATGGACAATCAATAGAAAATAAGACATTGAAAATGTTGTTGAGGAGACCAAAAAAATAGAGGAAATCCACAAGAAATGATATTATAAAATACACATGTAGCCTAGATGTTGTTTTGATGTATTTATTACAAGGAGCAATATTTTTGAAAATAAAGGAGGGGTGAAAATTTATTCAAACAGAAAGAGAAGCAAGAACAAACAGAGAAAGGGCATCAAACAGCCCTATCAAGATCAACCAAGTGATCAAGTTGATGGGACAAGCCCATCGGAAGTTGGATCTTATCAACAATATTCCAAGTACACATATGGTCAGAAGCCCACTTCGCCAGACAATCAACAACCATATTCCATTCCCTGGGAATATGAGTGAAAGTAACAGACTCCAAAGAGATACACAAATTATGAATCTGGTCCACAATCAATGCTAACTTCCAACTAACAACTTCAGAATGTTGCTTATTCAAAAGACGTATCACCACTTGAGAGTCGGATTCACAGATAAGCCTTCTCCAACCAAGATCCCAAGCATTCTTCACAGCATACAAAATGGCAATGGCCTCCATCAGATTGTTAGTGTGGTGACCTTTATAAATTGAGAACACAAATTGAACATCCCCCTTACTATCTCTGCCAACACCACCAATTCTAGCAGGCCCTGGATTACCCTTGGAAGACCCATCCATGTTGATTTTAAGAATACCCTACGGAGGGGCACTCCACTTCCCACCCTATTAATCTTTCGCAAGGGATGTCTGCACATCTTTCTAAGAAGTTTTCCATGTGAGGGGGGGATATTCAGGTGGTTATTGAAAATATCCTCCCCTAGTTCCAGAGTCTCAGAAGTATCACATTTTGCAGAAACAGTTTCCCCCAAAGAATGGAGAATTTTCCACCATAACTGAGGAGCCTCCAACAATTCATCCTTAAAGATACGGCGGTTCCTCTCCAACCAGATATGCCAAATAATAAAAGAGGGTCCAAGAGTCCAAGCAACTTGAAGAAATGAAGTCTTGACAAGAGCCTTACCCCAGTGAGCAAAGAAATCTGTGAGTGAGGAAACATGCCAACAAGAATGGTTCCACACATTCCACAAAGAGTGCCAAATATGTCTAGTGAAAGGGCATTGGAAGAAGAGATGAGAGACATTTTCTTCACTAGTCTGGCATAGAACACACATTGAGGGTCCATGGAAGCCATGCTTGCATAGATTATCCCACGTAAGGCACCAACTATGGACCACCAACCACATAAAAAAATTACATTTGGGCCAAGAAAACATTATACCAGACTTGCTTCCACCAAGGCATTTGAATATCCCCCAAAGTCTATCGAAGAAGCTCAACATATCCAGCAGACACAGAAAATTTCCCAGACAAATTCTTGTTGTCCCAAGCAAGAACATCATTACCAACCAAAATAGTACACTCTCGGGACTGCAAAATCTGAAAAAGCTCCTTCCTATCCACCTCAGAACCTCCTGGAGGCCATTTTGAGGGGTGTTTCCAATGAAAGGAAGGAGCCAAACCTCTAGCACTCCCTATCTTATAAAAATCAATTGTGTCCCAACCAGCAGCACTAAAATTTTGATAGAGGGCATGAAGCTGAGGATGAGTGGAAAGGATAGGAGGGTGCCCATCCCAAGAGTCAAGCCAAAATAGAGCTTGTGATCCCAAATGAAAAATCCAAAAGAGACCATCTTTAACCAACCGAGCTCCAAACTTCAGCGTATTCCAGATCATGGATCCTCTCCCTTCAAGAGGAAAGCGGTGAACTTCAACCACATCAATATCTGGAAAATATTTATGGGTGAGAATGTGAGCCCAAAGTTGATGTTGGTTAGTACACCAACACCAATAAAGCTTTGCGATGTGAACCTAACCATTTAAAATAGCTGATCTTAAACCAAGGCCACCCTCCTTTTGAGGTCTACACACTGTTTCCCATTTAACCAGACTCCATTTAGAAGAAGAAAGGTTCCCACTCCAAAGGAACTGACGGGACAGAGCATCAAATTCCTGAAGAAAATACATAGGAGCAGCCTGAACAAAACACCTGTAAATAGGAAGGGCTTGAATAACTAACTTCAACAGAGTCAAGCGAGCACCAGTTGATAGCCAGCGATGAGTGCAATGATTAACCTTTTGGAAAAGTTTATCATGCAAAACTTGCTAGGAAGATCTAGGATGTCTACCAACAGTAAGAGGAGTACCCAACTAAACAAAGGGAAGATACCCAATCTGAAACCTCAGAATAGTAGCAATACACCTCTGAATAGCCTGGGGAGTATTGAAGAAAAAAATAGAGGATTTGTTCTCATTAACTTTCTGACCTGAAGCTGCAAGATACACATCCAAAGCATGCCTAAAAGAAGTAGTTTCCTGAAGACGAGCCTGTCCCATAAATGAAGTATCATCCACAAACTGAAGATGTGAAAGAGGAGGCAAGCCAACACCCCATTTCCACCCATGAATCAAACATTGGTGAACACAAAGCTTAAGAAAGTGGCCCAAACCCTCAGCCATAATGATAAAGAGGTAAGGCGAAATAGGGTCCCCTTGGCAAAGTCCTCTAGAGGCACCAAAGGGTTCTAAAGGAACACCATTCACAAGAATAGAAAAAGAAGCCGAAGTAACACAACTCATAATCCAGTTCACCCACTGTTGGCTGAAACCAAAGGCCAAGAGAATCTTTTGGAGAAAACTCCATTTGACTCTGTCATAAGCCTTAGCCATATCCAACTTAATGAACATAGATCTCTCTTTTTAAGTATGCATAGAATGAATAACTTCAGAAGCAATAACAATCCCATCAATAATTTTTTTACCAGCCACAAAACCACCTTGTTCCTCTGAAATCACAACTGGAAGGCATATCTTGAGTCTGTCAGCAATCAATTTAGTGATAATTTTGTACACAACATTACAGAGAGAAATGGGATGAAAGGAGTCAAGATTGTCGGCACCTTATTTCTTGGGGATAAGATTCAGTAAAGTAGAGTTCAATGCATGAAGCATTTGCTTATTCTCAAGGGATTCCTTAACCACCTCCAAGAGATCCATATTAATAATTTCCCAAAATTCCTGAAAGAATTCCACAGGGAGGCCATCTGGGCCTAGAGCTTTACCTTTATTCATCCCAAACACAACCTCTTAAAGTTTTGACATCAAAATTGGATGAATAAGAGAATCATTCATTGCACTAGTGATAAGAAATGGAATGCAAGAAAGTATCAAGTTCTCCTCCTCAGTAGTAGGCTGAGAATCCTCAGCAAAAAGAGTAGAATAAAATTGAAGGGCTTCCTTGGTCATAGCAGACTGAGAGGAAATCTGAAGTCCTACTATAAAAAGAGAATAAATATACCCCTTATTACGACGAGCCTGAACAGAATGATGAAAAAAAGCAGTATTTATGTCCCCTTCCTACAGCCAATCAATGCGAGCCTTTTGTTTCCCGTAAATCTCTTCCCAAAGTTCCCATTCTTCCACATCCCACATAGCCTGGGATTCAGCCCTACCAAGAGCCTCTGTAAGGCTAGAGTCCCTGATTTGGCAATTAATCACTGCAAGATGATCTAGAGCATTCCTCTTTCTAGACTGAAGGTTCCCAAAGAAAGAATTATTCCATCTCTTAAGATGATATTTGACATATTTAAGTTTCTTCTCAAAGACAAACATAGCTGGGCCACCCTCTCTCCACCACTTAGTCACCAAATCATACAGGGATGAGTCTTGGAGCCACATCAGCTGAAATCTAAAAGAAGGGTTCTTAGGGAGTGCAACAGGAGAAGAAGATAACTTAATTGGCCAATGATCAGAACCTCTCCAATCAAGAATTTTAGAACTCATAATAAGGCCACCTCCAACCCAATAACATGAAACAAGAAACCTATCCAAACGTTCTGAGATAGCTTCCTGACCACTCCATCTATTGTTCCAAGTGAAGACTCCATTTGAAGTCTTAACATCAATAATAGAAAGAACATCCACCTGGGCTTGAAAAATATTAGAAGAAGGGCCAAGCCTAGGCCAACCTCCTCTTTTCTCCTCAAGACTTAAAATAGAATTAAAATCACCTCCTAAAATCCAAGGAAAATAAGGAGCACAAGAGCGCACATACCTAATGTGATCCCAGAGATGAATCTTCCCATGAATGTCAATAGGGACATAAACATTTGTCACAAGAATAGTCTCACCAGAGTCCAAAGTAGTATCCAACATAGAGATTGAGTAATGACTAGAAATCCACCAAAGGGGAGAGATCTTATGAGGGTCCCAGAACAGAGCCAAACCTCCAAAATTCCTCTACAAACCAATACTTTGACAGTGACCGGCATACCAAATGCGTGGAGCATGCTAGTGCATAACCTTAACAGAAACCTTAGTCTCTTGAATACAAAAGACATCTAGAGAATGAATTGCAATCAAATCATGAATAGATTTTTGACGACAGGTGCTATTCAAACCCCTCACATTCCAAGAGAGAATAATCATGGAGGGGTTTGAGAAAAGTGAGCATCAATAGGTTTAACAAACCTAGATTCCACCAACAGATCTCCAGTCATATTTATCTTCTCAAGGTCCATCTTCTACCCTTTTGAGGAGCTATCAGCAGGACCTTTCTTAAGGGGTCGTTGTTGCACTCCCAATCTATGAAATGAACCCTTATTTTGAGATGAAACTAAAACTTCTCTAGCTAAATCAACCAAAACAATGTCATCCTCTATGGAATTATTTAAAGTCACCTGAGCCACTTGTTGTCCCTGAATAGCCTGAACTGGTTCTAGTTCAAGAACTGGTACAACCTCCATACTAACCCCAACACTATTAGAAGTGACCCCATGTGGGACTTTTTCTTCCAAAGCTAAATTCTCTAGCACCTCAAACCTATTAAAGCTTCCATCTATCTGTCTATCTTTGAAAGTCCTCTTTTGACCTCGTCCTTTGGCCTTAGTCTTAACTGGAAAAAATCCTTCCTTGTCCTTGCCCTGAGGTTTAGCCATCATGGGAGCTTTCCCTTTGTCCTCTTTACCTAGAGGAGGAGGTTTCGTAGAAGGGGCATGAGTTTCCTTATGAACTTTGGGACATTGTCGTAAGAGATGGCCATATTCATGACAAAAATGACATCAAAAAGGCAGAGATTCATAATCTAACTACTAAATCCATGATGAAGATCCCAAACAAATTTCCATCAAATCTGGCAAGGGGTTATTCAGACCTATCTCAACACAAATCCAGGAAAAATAAATCACCTTTTTATCAAGGGTTTGTGTAGCAACTGCCATAGGCTTTCCCAAGAGACTAGCAATTTTATGTAAGATGTCTTCTTGCCAAAACTCCAGGGGAAGGCGAGGTAGCCGAACCCAAACAAGAACTCAAGAAGGCATCTCTTCAGCTGAATTAAAACTTTCATGCCATGGTTTAATAAATAATCCAACTTGATTATAAAAATATGGGCCACCTTTAAAAACTCTATTGCGATCTGCCATATTCGAGAAAATAACCATAAAATAGCTATTTGCTGCCAGCATAATTTCCATATCTCCTTGAATCTACCAAGAATGTTGGATCCAAGATTCTAGAGTGGACAAAGGAATGTAAATGCCGAGAAACTTGCAGATGAGAGCATGTCTGCTACAATATGAGACATCTTCCACCAAATCAGGAGAAATGACCAAAACTGGACGATCTTGGGTTCTAGGAAGACACCCATTAACCTTCTTCATTTTAGGATCAGCACTCATATAAAATGTATCTGCTTGTTGTGTATGCATGCTTGAAGAGGACCCATTAGGAGCCTTGTCCATGCAAGACAGCTCCGTAACAAAAAGATCACGGTTTGAAAAAAGCTCTAAAAAATATTAAAATCTGTACAAAACCCTCTGCAAATGCCTCTACACAAACACCCCTACAAAAAAACACCTATAAATGCCCTTAAACACCTCTGCAAATGCCCTAAACTGTGCCTCCAAACCTGCATCCTAATCCTCTGCCTCGCAAGCTCGATTCATCCACCTGCGTCGACCTAAATTCACAGGTGCAATATCAATACCCGCTTGTATCCAAAAAATGATGATTAAATTTCAAGGAGCAATATTCAACTCTAAACCAGAGTTGCATTCATTAATTTAGACAACCTTGAATGCAAAGCTATTCAAGCAAAGTGAAAAAAATGATGAAATTGTCTTGTTAGTCTTGATTTAGAATTTATTGTTTATGTTTATTTTTAGCTAATAGGCTATTTTTTGGTAGGGTAATTCTCACCAGAATTTCTTCATGTCTCACATATGAAAATTAAATTGATTAAAACCTGCCAGAAAACATCTTTTTTTGGGTGATAAATTAACATTTAGTTAGTTGAAACATTCCTCATCCCCTTCTTGCGATACAAACTTCTCAAGTCAGAGAGGGGTCTCATTTTTTTGGTCATGCTAGGGTTTTGTAAATTTGTCCTACACACTTAGCTTGTTTTTTCTGATTACTACACATTTCCCCCTTGTACACTCTACTCCGCATATTCAACTATTGTAATTTTACATTGCTGAGAATTCTCTTACACAAGGTAAACAAATCCACCCTCTTATCAAGCACCAAGTATTTGTGTTTGATAGTTTATGTAAATTGTGAGAGTTTTGTGAATGATCTTAAAGTTATTGGTGGCATGAAAGAATGAGATAACTCACCATAGAATTTTATCATTGCATCTTTAAAATGACAATGATCTCCTCACAAGGAATAGGCTTTGTTTCACCAACTGCACAGCGAATGGGTGTCTAACCTGATCAGTTCACCTTTGCCAGTATACTCATAGCTTGCGCCAAATTAAGAGATTTGGAAGATGGTACAGACATCCATGAAAACATAATGGAAAGGATTTTTTTTGTTATATGTTGTGGTTTTAAATAATGGTAGATATGCATGTAAAATGTGGAAGATTAGACTATGCATGTGAATTGTTCGAAAAAATACCTCAGAAAAATGTGATCTCATGGGCTGCAATGGTTGTTAGATATGCACAAAATGGTGTTCTTGGGGAGGCTTTAGATCTTTTTGAAGAAATGATATGTCTTGGATTTCAATGACGGTAGGGTGTACACAAGAAGGTTTTCTTAACAAGGCTTAATGCCTTTTCAATGAAGTTCCTCAAAGAAACACGACCTTGTGGAATTTCATGATATTAGGGTATGTGTGAAATAGATTTTGTAAGAAGGACTTGGACACTTTAAAGAAAATAAAAATGACATTTGCAAAGCTAGACTTTATCACCTTTTCTAGCATCCTTCCAACCAGTGCCAAAATGGGCATCTTAAAATAGGGTATGCCTATCCAATAGAGCATAAGTGAATGTGGATTGACCAATAAGATGTATTAGTTATAAATGCCCTGAAACACATGCATGTAAAATGTGGATGCATACACAAGGCATGTGCATTGTTTGAAAAAATGCCTCATAGAAATATTTTTTTATGGAATGCAATGATTTCAGGATATGCAAATTTTGGAAACACCCAAAAGTCACTTGAACTATGTAACACCCCGCTAGAGAACCCTCGAGGACTAACCATAAATCACTTAAATAACATAGCAATATTTTTTTAAACATAATACAACATGTCATATAACACACAATATAATAACTATATACTATACACAAGTGGAATACATACATTCATTTATAATCACATCTTCTATGAGCTCCCTAACATTGCTACTAAGAAACACATCATAATCGTAAACTTAAATTATATGAGAAACTGTTACAACATTACATATAAAATGATTTATATTTATCATTTATCACTAAGTCTATTTAAGTAGCAAACCAAAAGTTCATATGAATTCCTTTCAACATAAAATAAGATAGAACACACATTCACATATTAAAATAGGAGTTAACTTCTATCTTCAAGTAGTATCACTACATACCTGAGTTTCACTTTCTTATTCCTTCACCGTGTTCTAGCATCCTAGAACTGCTCACATGACTAAACAACTAAATGGGTGATATAAGATCATTTAAATGTTAGATACATAATTATCACCTTTATCAATATCTAATCAAGAACGGGAAGAATAATATCACTTAAATATTTAAAGACAAATCCTAAGGGTTGGACCTAATTCTCAGGGCTCATCGCTAATGGCCTTGCATACATTCATGCTAAGAGACTTCGTAGTTTGACTCTTTAATTTATAACCACAACATATTGATTTTACCATAACAAGGGTACAAATTACATCATACATTATTACTATAAAATACATAAGCAGGTACAAAACCCTTTCTAGGACTGAGTCCCCATACAATTTCATCATTGGCTGCCACCCACTTGGTGAAATAGTCACGAAACCATTGGTAAGTGTATGCACCCTAAAATGGTCGCCTAGACTTTGGGCCCCATTTCTCAATTTATCAAATCCCTAAATCAATATTTTCAAATATCAACAATATCAATTATATCAATTTCCTTGATCAAATCATA
>MU226187.1:381549-391720 GCA_018584345.1 Thuja plicata | reverse complement strand
ACATTAAATTGATTCAAAGAATTATGCCAAACAGTAACAGGGTCGTTTGGACATAACTCGAGGGTATGATCACACTTAGGGAAAATAGGGTCCATAGTTGCGACAGACCGAAATTAGGTGGTTACACTCTTCAGTGGTGTGGGTCTTGCCTGGCTCCTTCTCCACACCTTTTGATTCATCAGCGACATCTGCCCTAGGGACATTTGTTTCTTTAGCCCCATCATTTGTATCTTTGGCTTCGTCTGGGCCCTCATCGGCCACCCCGGGGGTTTCTTCCTCTTATTGTTCTTCTTTCTCCTTAGCCTCTGTTGCTGGGATTTCCTCTTCCATTGGTATGTATTTCGGTAATGGGGGAGGTATCGAGCCAAGATTTAGCATTTGAGCCATAGTGATTACCTCCCCAAATGTAACCTTCGGGAGTGGCGTTTGGAACGCGATGGCTGAGGTTACGGTTGCTCCTGTAGGTCTGGTTCCCTCAGCGGATGCCATTTTTTCACTTTGATTATGTTGGTCTACTCTCATGTTCGGTATCTCTGGGACCTTGGAGGTGATCTCTTTCTCTATTTCTTTCTTTTCCTCAATCTACTCTTCCTGCTCCCACGCAGGCTCTTATTCTGGATCCTCTTCCTGTGCCAGGACTTCAGCCTCTGTTTGCTCGATGTCCCCCTGTAAATTCCTGAACTCATCGGTTGCAAAAATATCATCAAATTCATCCTATGGGGGAGGATTGGCCGGGACATCAGCAGGCTCTGGTTCCCTCTCTAGTTTTAGGGAGTCAGAGGAAAGGATCTCAACTTGTGGGATCTGGGGCATCCCCAGCTCCGGCTCTGCCTTGGGCTTTTGGTTAAGCCTCTTCTTTCTTCTAGTGACTAAGGGTGGCCCCGCATCCCTTAGTACTGCTTTTTCTTCTGGGTCTACCCTCGTTGCCTTAACCATCAAGGCCGCCAGTGAAGGAGAGGAGGGAGGACAAATTGGTCTGGTCATTGACACCGAGGTTGCCAACTGCATGATTAATTTCTCCCTCATTTGTTGGGAGGTCGCTACTGATTATTTTATTTTCTCTTTTATGGGGACTTCTTGCATAGTGGGAGTTTCCATTATTCTTTTTCCTTTGTCTCCTCCCTGTGAAGAAGTCCTGGCCCCCGGGGTTAACTTTGGTATCGACTGGGCAGCCCGACGGACACTCCTAGGGCACACCTTCTTAAAATAGGTGTGGTTGTGTTCAACTACATTGCAGGTGAACTCTTTAATAGTGGGCCCTTCCTGGGCATCCCAGTCCACTGGTGGGAGGGCCAATTTATCGATCCCCTTTGCTTTGTACTAAAGATCTACTGTGGAGCTAGCATCCGAGAAGTCTTTCAAAAATCTCCAGAGTTTTAATCTTTCCATCATCCCTGCGGTCATTCTGACATAATGCCAGCCCTGGACTTCCATGTCATCTTGGCAATCTTCCTAGAAATCTTCCATGTGATATTGATGGTGCTCTGATGCCCGGGGAAGTGTCATTGCAATCTTGCCATGCAGATCAAAATGCTTTCGTGCTAAGTAAAATTTTGCCAAGTTATAGATTTTAAGCTCATTATCTGCTTCTTTGGTGGCGACTAGACTGCATGAATAATTCCCACAAGTGATTGAGAATGGAATATTTGTTACCTTTTTCAAGGAATAGAATGCATGCGGCTCCATTATCTGCCTGCAATATTCCAAAAGAATTATCTTGTTCCCACAATGCTTGGGTAACAAGTATGGTTTCCCGGAGAAGTCGGTTACCCTTATGTATGTATGTTGTTGAAACTGTATATAATAATGGCCATAGCTCTGAACCAAATCCATTGCCTCTGTAGACAGGCAGTATCCTGCGTCCCGAGTGGGTGTGAGCAGGTTGTAGTAAATGAAGGCAACGTTTACCTGGCAAAAACTAGGGAAGCTGGCCTCCCATTGAATCTGTGAGAAATGGTCCCAAGGAGCCTTCTGGCTCGGGCTGATCCTGAGTACGCCCTCTGTGAGTAACCCATTGGTGGGGTCATTATTGTGCTAGGGCCCAGAGAACATAGGTAGTCATATAAAACTTCTTCTTCTTGACTATCTGAAGGAACTGGGAGTCCACATGGTTTGAAATTATGGCGGCCCAGTCAAAATATTCGTCGTCCGTGCTGATACCAAGCAAGAAGTAATACATCCACCTGGAGAATTCTCGGGCATGCTATTGCCCGAAGACCCAGCATAATGCTATCATCCCCATCTAGATGCTTTCTTTGAATTTGGACCTGGGGATTTCTAATTTCATCCTCTTGGGGTCCCTCTTTGGGACCTTAAACCAATGATTGTTCATATATATATGGGCCGCCTCCTCCAATTGCTTAAATTGGGCCAAGGAATCTGACCAGGTGACCATAGTTAGTTTATCAAATTGAGGGATTCCCAAGCCCCTCTGGAAGGTATTAGGGTCGAGGGACACCATGGGAGTAGGATACCCGGTGGGTTCTGGGGCTGCGAGCATGATAGCCTGGATGGATGTATTGTAGTGAGCTACAAGTGTAAGAATAAGCTCTGGTGACTGCACCAAGCATGGGAAACAAGCTGCCTTAAGGATCCCAGAATTTCCAATTTTAATGGCCAATGGATCCCCGGCCTGTCGTTGGATGTACATCATTTTTACCAAGGCCTACATTTTGGGCCATGTCCCGACGCTAGTGTCTGTAATGAGCTAGACTTTGGACTCAATCTTTGAGCCCATGATAATGTCATCCTTTATGTATTTCATGCTCATGGGTAGTTTCTCCAGAGCCTTCTCCATTTTGGACCTAACTGATGCTCTGGTAACCGCCATAGAAGGAAGTTCTGAACTCCCGGGTGGTGAAGATGTGGAAGCCTCAGACATGTTTGAAAGTATGTTGTTTTAGAAACCTGCAGGGCAAGGTGACTGTCAGGATGTATAGATAAATAAAAACTCTGGGGTATGGAGATATTACCATCGTGGCGCTCCCTTTCCCTAAAAAGTTAGCTTAGTTCAAAAAAACTCTAGAAAGTATATATATTTTGCGAACTTAGAAATTTAACCAACATCTGGGTCTGGGGGTCTCATCACACTCAGTAAAAACAAGACATGGGTTGGGTGATGCCAAGAGACCTGGAGTCTGGGGAACTAACCATTGGAAGGTGTGCGCAAAAAGTGAGCCGCCAGACCCACGTGGGTACACAATAAATAGAAGTTATGGTGATGGCGGCGGAGCCAACTATCCGAATGTGCGAAAAGTGAAGGCCACTTGGACAAATTTAAATGCGCACATGGGACATAAATGAAGGACAAGCTAGTTTATGGAGGAGAGAGAAAACCACCTGGTTGAAACTGGACAAGAGCCAAGTTTCAACCAGGCGGTATTCTGCATAGAGCAAGCTCGCAAATTAGAAATCAAAAATAAATGCAACACAGCGAGCTCAACAAACTACCAAGCACAATATACACAAAATATGCACAACACATGATAGAGCTGAAGGGTATATACATACAGACCAGAAGGATACATAATAATATACATCAAATGTACACATATACACACAAAATGCAGAGCGGCTATTCACAAAAACTAGACAACTGTACAAACATTTACAACCCCTCGCACTATTTATAGGCTATACTACATCTGCACATAGGGTGGATAACCCTCTGGCAGGGCTGACCCACCAACAGGTGGCAAACCAGAACAAAACGCAATAGAATGCAAAAAGACACAAAAACCTGACAAAACCAAAAAGCAGGAAAACAAAAAGGAAGGAAGGCACCAACCTAAAAATGAAGAAGGGAAAGGAAAGAAATTCTCCGTGAATGCTCTGCAACAGCTTCTATCGTCAGATGATCACCACTTACCACCACAGACCACTCACAATTTCTCAGACCAGCTTGGAATGGCTCACACTAGATTATCACTAAATCGTTGTATAATCACTCTCAAATCACTCATATTGCTTGTTTTTAATCGCGGTAAATGTGAAAATGATAGGTAATTTCTATTTATACCTGTGGTAAAAGCAATTTACCTTTCCTTCCACAAAATTTGAACAGACAGACCTCCGGACTCCGGGCCCAGGGATTCCATGCGATGATACCATCTTAAGAAAAAAGATATCATGGCGAAGAATCTCAGAGTCCAGAATCTAGCTTCCAACAAAGGATGACCAACTCCAAGACCAGGCCCCAGAGACACGAGAGACCAACAAAACAAAAACAACACCGCGGGGAAGAAAACCCCAGAGAAGTAAAACAAAGAAAGGAAAAAGACAAGGCAAGAGCCAAAAGCAGAAAGCAAAAGGGGGACCCAACATTTTGCACACAAAATGTAGGGACAGGGATGCAGGGCATAACAAAATGGTTAAGTTATGAGAAATCACAAGGGTACTTGATCAGTTGGCACATTGGCAAAGTAATGTGTTGCTTATCTTTTGATGACAGTTTACTGAGAACACTTTATGCCGAGCAAAGTTTGTGACGACTGAGCACCTGTAAATTACTGAGGAAACCAGTGATGAACGAGCGGAAGAACACAGTGTTGGCCAAGTAGCAGTATTTTGGTAATTGTTGAGATTTGAGATCTCTATCTAACATAATTGAATTTATTGGGATATGTAAAGTTAATTGAAGATAAGCACGATTGGTCCACACTATTTAAATGCACGGGTAACCGTAATTAACGCATGGATCCAAGATTTAATTAGTGATTGATTTGGAGAAGTAAATTAAATGTAAAGATGGAAAGATCCTTTGGATCTAACCTAACCTAAGATCTACGATCTTGATTAAGCGGCAAAGATTTATTTTGACCTAGATGAAGAGGTATAAGATAACCTCAAGGGGTTATTCATGTTATGGATGATGTTATGCAAGAGGATTGTATAGTTAACTGATTGATTGGCATGATCTAGCAGAGAAGGATGGGTAGAGGAGTAGAGAGTTGCATGAGTGATTGCTTGACAGATTTCCAAGCAAATCTAAAGATTGAAAAGAGAATGGAGGCCACTCAGTGAATTAGCATCAGAGCTAAATTGGATCTGGATTTGTAAAGTAAGTTGTATGTATCAGACCACACCTACTGATTACTTTTTAACCATTGTATCAGTTAAAATCCTTTAACCAAGTTGACCTAACCGTCATTGTATAAATCCTTTGAGCAAGGTGGCATTTAGTTGGAATGTTTTATGTCCTCTAACAAGGCCACTCCTGATAGGGTGAATAAATCCTTTAACCAAGTCACATTTAGCAATGTGTTTTTTAACCTTTAACAGGGTTGGCTCTTCACAGAGCTCACTTCAAAAGAGTGAAAATTTGGTAGCATGTTACTTGTGGTTTTTCCCAAATTGGGTTTCCACGTTAAATACTGGTGTCAACTTGTGTGAATGTTTATGTTTTGTTTTACTGTAAAGTTTATACAAGCTGATTACATTTGGACTATAAACTACATATGTATGTTGTTAATTTATGCTATTGTTGCCAAGCATATCTGAGTTGTTCAAAGTGGTATAAAGTTTAAATTGGTACATCTAGACCTGAAGATAATTATTCACCCCCCCTCTCAGTTATTCTAAATTCATTCTAACAATTGGTATCAGAGATTTGGTCTCTTGAAAATAGTTTGAAGGTACTTGGAGAAAAAGATCAAGATGTATAAAAAGGAGGTACCAAAGTTGAACAAAGATTATTTCCCTACATGGAAAAGTTTGATGAAATTGCATCTGGCTATTATTTCTGATTTTGCTAAGCACTATGTTGAACATGATTATGTAGCCCCCACTACACCTGCCACAACTGCACAGTTACGACAAAAGCAGGAACACAATCAAGCAATGTTGGAGATTGCATCATCTCTGAACTATCATGAGTTTGAAGACATAAAGAATTTTAAAAATGCAAAGAAGATGTGGGATGCCCTAGAAACCATCTATGGAGGTGTTACAAATGTGCTGAGAGCCAAATCTGAAAGTTTAAGAGGTAAGTTTGATGAAATGAAAATGCAAGAAGGAGAAAATATAGTTCAATATTATGGTAGGATAAAGGAAGTTGTAAATTGTATTAGAGGAGCTAAGGGAACCATTGATGATAACACCATTATGAGAAAGGTACTGAGAACACTTCTTCTTGTATATGCTATTAGAGTCTCTGCAATTCAAGAGTTAAGATGTACTCCTAATAATAATTTGACTTTGGAGGGTCTGGTAGGAAAACTTACTGCATTTGAGATGTCAAATTTTGATAACTACACTCCACAAGCTATTGAATCTGCATTCAAGTCCCAGATGGTCCTTAATAGATCAAAGAAAGGAAATAAATGTGTGAACAGTGACAGTGACACTATAGATGATGATCTGGAAGAACTTGAGACACTTATGGAAAGAAGACTATCTAGAGGAAAAGGAAAATTCAAAGGTAAACTTCCTATCATTTTTTTTTCATGTAACAAAGTTGGTCATATTGCTGCAAGATAACCTGATAAGAATGACAAAGATGAAAGAAGAGACAGCAAGTACAAAGATAGAAAGGATGACCGAAGCTTCAGAAAGTATAAAGATTACAAAGATAAAGGTAAGAAATCTTGTTATATAGCTGAAGAAGCTTCTGACAGTGAATCTGACAATTCTGATGAAAATGATATAGAAGTTGTGTATGTTGCTATGAAAGATGATTTTGATGATGATGAGAAAAATGCACTAATTTATTATATGAGTAAAGGTGGCCGTTGGATTATTGACAGTGGTTGTTAACATCACATGACTGGTGATAAAGATAAATTTAAAACCTTAGGTCAGTGTAAAGGTGGTTATGTTAAATTTGGTAATGATGCACCATGTCTTGTTAAAGGGAAAGGATCAATTAACTTGACTGAAAATATTAGATGTGACAATGTATATTGGGTTGATGATCTTAACTATAATTTATTGAGTGTTGCACAGCTGAATACTTCTGGTTACAGAGTTGAATTCCATCACAAGAAGGCAAAGATCTATGATGCCACTGGAGAACTAGTTGGAAGTGGAGAACAAACAAAAGGTAACTTTTTCTATCTAGATTTAGGTAATTAGACACGCTTGTTTTCACAATATAATGATGTTTGGTTATGGCATAAAAGGTTGTGTCATGTAAACTTTGATAACTTGGTAAACATAAGCAATTTGAAAAAGGTTACAGGGCTACCTAAGTTAAAGAAACCTGAAAATGCAATGTGTAAGCAATGTCAATTAGGAAAAATGACTAAATCTAGTTTCAAAATCAAGACTCATACTTTTGAGGAAATTCTAGAATTAGTTCATACTAACCTTTGTGGTCCCATTGGAGAGAAAAGTTACTGTGGAGATAGATAGTTTATTCTATTTGTTGATGATTACTCAAGAATGATGACTGTTATGTTTCTTAAAGAAAAATCTGATGCATTACAGTTAGTTAAGTGTTACTTGGAAAAAGTTGAAAAGGAGACAGGAAAAAGCCTGAAATGTTTAAGATCTGACAGAGGAGGTGAGTTTATTTCTAATGAGTTTAACAAGTTCTGCAATGACCGAGGGATAAAAAGACAGATGTTCACACCTAGGACACCACCACAGAATGGTATTGCTAAGAGAAGAAACAGATCTATCATGGATTGTGCCAGAACACTAATGATGGAGAAAAATGTTGCACATAAATATTGGAGAGAAGGCGTGAGTACAGCAGTCTATACCCTTAAAAGAGTACAAGTCAAAAAAGGTACTAATGCCACACCTTATGAGCTATGGTATGGATATGCACCTAATGTAATATATTTCAAAGTTTTTGGAAGAAAATGTTTCATACTAAAGGATAACATAAATGGAAAACTTGATGCTAAAGGTGAGGAAGGCATATTCCTTGGTTATTCAACTAAAATTAAAGCATATAAGTGTCTGAATATGCAGAAAGAAATGAAGCTGAAAGTACACAAGAACCTGAAAGTTACAAATCATTTGTCTATCTGGATGAGGAAGATTCTAATGTATTACTTGAACCTGAGAATGAGGTTGTCGAGCAACAGCTAGCACCCGCCGAGTCACAGAACGAAGCTGTCAAGCAATGGGAGGTAATTGTCGAGCTATCTGATGGAGATGTCGAGTCACAGAATCAACCTGAATTGAACATGAATGATCAATCTAAAGCAGAAAAAGAACCTACTCTAGCAAAGTATGTAAGGAGGCACCATAAGCCTGATCAAATCATAGGATAAAAGAATTCTGCAGTTATTACAAGAAGCAAGTTGAAAGAAGATACATGCTTGTTATGTGATTTTGAGCCTAAAATAGTAAAATATGCCTTATTTAATGAAGACTGGAGACAAGCCATGAATGAATAAATTGAACAGATTGAAAAGAACAATACTTGGACACTTGTACCTAGGCTGAATAACAAAAATATAATTGGTACTAAGTGGGTATTCAGAAATAAGTTGAATGAACATGGAGAGGTAATGAGAAAAAAAAAAGCTAGACTGGTATGCAAGGGTTATGCACAAGAGGAAGGAATTGATTATGGAGAAACATTCGCCCCAGTTGCAAGATTGGAAAGAGTAAGAACCTTACTTGCATATGCAGCCTACAAAGGTTTTAAAGTTTATCAAATGGATGTAAAGTCAGCATTCCTAAATGGGATATTAGAAGAAGAAGTATATATTGAACAAGTTGATGGATTTTTTGACCCAAGTAAGAGGAACATGGTTTGCAGACTACACAAAGCACTATATGGACTGAAGCAAGCACCTAGAGCATGGTATGAGAGATTGCACAATTATTTGATAAAAATTGGATTTGCAAGAACCAATGACAACAGCAATCTATATTTGAAGACAAAGCAAAGTAAAGGTACTTTATTGGCTGAAATGTTTGTTGATGACATTATATTTAGTGGACAAGATGTGTTATGCCAAGCATTTGCAAAAGAGATGCAAACTAAATTTGAGATGTCTATGTTTGGTGAGATAAAAAAATTTGTTGCCTTACAAATATATCAGATAAAGAATGGTATCTATATAACTCAATCAAAATATGTCAAGGAGATACTAAAAACTTTTGGAATGGAAGATTCAAAACTAGTGAGTACACCCATGGCTAGTGGACAAAAGTTAACAAAAAATGATGATACAAAAGAAGTAAATCAAACCCTTTACAGGTCAATGATTGGAAAGCTGCTATATGTTGTGCATAGTAGACCTGATATTGCACTAGTTGTTGGAATTGTTGCAAGATTTTCTACCAATCCCAAGGAAACTAATCTGATGGCAGTAAAAAGAATTCTAAGATATTTGAAAGGAACAGATGAATATGTTCTGTATTACAAAAAGAATGACATGTTTGAACTCAGAGTCTATACTGATTCTAATTGGGCTAGAAATTTGGATGATAGAAAAAGCACCATAGGTGGAGTATTTATTTTAGGAAAAAGATTGGTTTCATGGACAAGCAAGAAACAAAATTGAACCTCACAATCTACAGCTGAAGCCGAGTATGTGGCAGCAGCAGTTAATTGTTCTAATATTTTGTGGTTGAAGATACTACTAAAAGGTATGAAAGAGGAGATCACATAACCAGTTGTCATATATTGTGATAACATGAGTGCCATTAATATTTCTAAGAACCCTGTGATGCACTCTAAGACAAAGCATATAGCTATCAAGTATCATTACTTGAGGGAGCTAGTTCAGAAGAAGGAAGTGAGACTGGAATATGTGCATACTAAGGAACAATTAGCAGACATATTTACAAAGGTGTTGCCTGACTTTAAGTCACCCATTTTTTTGGCAATATTGGTCATATCAAGTCAGTCTGAGTTTAGGTCTAAGTATTTCTTAGGTAGGCTATCTTTTTCAGGTTTCCCTGTCATTGCCTTTCCTTCTCTTAGCCGGGCGGGTTGTTCTGAGGTCTCATTATTTTGGGTAGGTTGTAGATCCTAACCCGGCAAAGATTTTTGCTCCAATCGATGTTCTTTCTCAGGCAGAGATCAAAGACTGGTATGGATCGATTCTACAGGTCTCAACGATCCTAATGCAACAAACAGCGAGCAATTTGGTTAAGAAATGAGCGAGAACGAGCTCGGCGGGATTTCAGAAATCATCTTCTCCATGGCGGAATTCTACCTAAGAAGGTAATTTTCCGCAAAGGCAGAAAAGAAGAAAGAGCGCTG
>MU226187.1:359781-375239 GCA_018584345.1 Thuja plicata | reverse complement strand
TCATTGCATATCATTCCAAAAGGGAGCTATACCTACCAATTCAGAGAAAAGCCAGTAATCAGAGAACGGCTTTTCAACTGTTGTAATCAGATATTGTTCATAATTTGGGCACTAAGAGTCATATTCCGAAGAAGTAAGAAAGGACAAATTTGTTTACTAACAAAAGGCACTACCCAAGGATGCTCATGAGTATCTGCGAGGTAAATTAGGGGTGATTCCCCTAACTGAGGCTAATTAGTTCAAAATGGTCCTGTTGCATCAAATGTTATATTCAGAATATTTGACACATTGATGCACATGAAGTCACACTTTAGGATGCTGCCTAAAGCTGTGAAAGACAAACAAGGACAGAAAAGAGGATTAGTCATAAGAAAGATGACAGGAATAGCATGATACTGAGTTAGAAAAAAATAATCTACATGATGAAGATGTCAACGTCTTTGGCATTGTTGTCAAAGAGGGAGAGATTACTGAAAAAGAGGTTACTGAGTTTACTACATAAATGAAAAGTGGGAGAGATTACTAAAAGAGAGAGTCTACAGATGAACAGAGATAGAAATATTTTAGTGTGATTACAGACACAGAGGGAGAAATTTTTTACAAGATGAGAATCAGAATGAAGCTAAAGACATTAATGAAGATTTGTTCATATCAAGGAACACATGAAGACTTTTTGGATTGTATGGTAACTATGGTTGGAAAATTATTTTTTTAAATTTTAGTGTTGCCATCAATGCCAAAGAGGGAGATTGTTGGAAAGCTACAATGGAAACAATTATTGTTTTGTCATTGATGTCAAACCTTAACTGGTGAGACTATTTCTATTTGTTTGAGTACCATATTTATTGATTGATGAAGAAGATTTGAAGGCAAGTATAACAAGAAGACCAAGTGAAATGGTTGAGTTATGGGAAATCACAAGGGTACTTGATCAGTTGGCACATTGGCAAAGTAATGTGTTGTTTATCTTTTGATGACAGTTTACTGAGAAAAGTTTATGTTGAGCGAAGTTTTTCATGACCGAGCACCAGTAAATTGCCGAGGAAACTAGTGATGACCGAGCGGAAGAACACAGTGTTGGCTGAGTAGCAGTATTTTGGTAATTGTTGAGATTTGAGATCTCTGGCCGACATAATTGAATTTATTGGGATATGTAAAGTTAATTGAGAATAAGCACGATTGGTCTACACTATTTAAATGCATGGGTAACCATAATTAACGCATGGATCCAAGAGTTAATTAGTAATTTCTTTGGAGAAGTAAATTAAATGTAAAGATGGAAAGATCAGTTGGATCTGACCTAACCTAAGATCTACGATCTTGATTAAGTGGAAAAGATTTATTTTGACCTAGATGAGGAGGTATAAGATAACCTCAAGGGGTTATTCATGTTATGGATGATGTTATGCAAGAGGATTACATAATTAATTGACTGATTGGCATGATCTAGCAGAGAAGGTTGAGTAGAGAAGCAGAGAGTTGCATGAGTGATTGCTTGATAGATTTCCAAGCAGATCTAAAGATTGAAAAGAGAATGGAGGCCACTTAGTGAATTAGCATTAGAGATGAATTGGATCTGGATTTGCAAATTAAGTTGTATGTATCAGATCACACCTGTTGATTACTTTTTAACCATTGTATAAGTTAAAATCCTTTAACCAGGTTGACCTAACAGTCATTGTATAAATCCTTTGAGCAAGGTGACATTCAGTTGGAATTTTCTAAGTCCTCTAACAAGGCCACTCGTGACAGGGTGATTAAATCCTTTAACCAGGTCACATTTAGCAATGTGTTTTATAACCTTTAACAGGGTTGGCTCTTAACAGATCTCACTTTAGAAGAGTGAAAATTTGGTAGCATGTTACTCGTGGTTTTTCCCAAATTGGGTTTCCACGTTAAATACTAGTGTCAACCTGTGTGAATGTTTATGTTGTGTTTTACTGTTAAGTTTCTACAAGCTTATTACATTTGGACAGTAAACTGCATATGTATGTTGTTGATTTAGGCTATTGCTTCCGAGCAAATCTAAGTTGTTCAAAGTGGTATAAAGTTTAAATTGGTACATCTAGACCTGAGGATAATTGATTCACCCCCCCTCTCAATTATTCTGAATTCATTCTAACAAGAGTATCATCACATAGCCTCCATCTTGGGTTTTCATAGACTAGTCTCTTTGGACATCGACCCCCAAGTGAGAACTCATGTGGAACCGAACAATCCTTTTGTGAAGACAACAAAGTTTTATTATGTCAGTCTCAACAGACATCTTCTCTTATTCTCATCCTTAGCCTGTGCTAGCGCTCAAGGCATGGGTGAGGCATCATAATTATCTTGTTTAATGTGTATCCCCCCAGTTAATTTATTAGGTTATCACTTGATTATGAATATTTTCAATGGGTTGTCCTAGATTTGCCACTTTAGGGCCTTGTGGCCCATTGAGATCCACTCCTCCTTAATGTAACTAGATACCCATATCCTAGGGTTAAATCATGAGATAATACATAACATTTAAACATAATTATTTCATATTTTTCAATTATGAATCCATTTCCAAAAGCATAATATATAGTCATGATTAGGTCTTTACAAGACTCTAATTTCTAATGATTCATCCATGAACCACCTCAACTATATGATTCGATCGAGATATCTCATATCCATGCAAGCAATGTAATAAAGACAAAACATAAAATACAACTCATAACAACAATAACATCATCATGATCAACATCATTATAATTGTTAATATCACTTTATACAATATTATCACAATCATCACAACCTCCAAAGACTTGTACAACCCCATGAAAGCATGACTTAGGATCATACCTCCTCTATTTCCAAAGATCAACTTATTTATGAAGAAATGAAATCAAATTAATAACAAACTATCCATAATTCTAGTAAAAATGAATAGGAGAACAAAGGACATGTCTATAAGTGCACACCCATAACAATACGCATATATAAGAAAGCGAAACATGCACATAATTATCACTTTAAACTCATAACAACTACTAATCATGTTTTATTCAAATAGAGACACAAATATACACAATCCCACAAGTGTTTACAAGCATACAAAAGTATTCATGAGCATACAGAAATGTCCAAGAGAAAGATACAAGCATATAAGTGTGTTAATCTCAAACTATGCTAACCTCATACATCATTATAAATGATACTAGTGACAATTAAATGGAACTAAATACAAGAGTATTGTACAATAGCACAAATAATACAAGATAATATTAGTTCCACATCCAACAAATATTCCCTATTCATTTATAAGTACATATGTAATACTTATGAGCATCTTCGAGTAAATCTATACCACCTAGGAACTAACAAATTTCATTCTAGTTTTGTAGTCGCAACAAATTAATCTAACCTTTTAGTACCTAACTCTATCCATTAATATACTATTTAACTTTAATAATTACCAAAGGAACATTATTCAATAATTAATTTATGTAACTAGCATATATGACTGACAAGTAAAAGTATAATTATAACATGCAAAGTTTTATAATCTTGAATAAAAACAAACATCAAAATGAGTCATTAATGTCTACCTATAAAACGGATGCAAATATGGATCATTAAACTCTACTTTTTCCCAAGCTTAGGTGACTATCTAGTTATAGCTAATAAATTCTCAACACTCCATAATATCTTGTAAATGTAACTATTTGATATAAACCAAATTGAAAAAATTATGTCCTATAATCATTTCTCAAAGAAGCATTAGAAAATCCTATCTATCTACCAAGGTTAACTTTATCATTAGGACAAATTAAGTAAAGTAACCAATTTTAAGTAATCAACAAAGATCTAATTAAAACGCATCCAGACAATAAATATTTTAACTCCATGCTATGACACACATAAGTCTAAAAAAAATTTAGATTTCACTACTAATTAGCCATCTAATAGACTCATAAATAACATTTTTTTTTACATTCACCAATCATACAAGGATGAAATAAGGAAAATAGATCGATGATGAAGAGTAATGCAATGTCAACAATAAGATGAAAATGTTAGCATGGTTGATACAATATTTAAGAGACAACAATGATATTGTTTGAGGGATGGAGAAAACAACGATGGTGATCTAAGAGTAGTTGTCCATACCATGACAGCAAGAAATATTCCTCCATACGAAGAAAGGGGATTTATTTCATAACAATGACTTAATATAAAACATAGCAAGTGCCAAATAATATTCATGGCGATGTAACTATAACTGGAACAAATCACATCTCACTGATAAGCATAAATAAGGCACATGAACTATTTGACATAGGCAATTCGGGGATAAATAAGGTCATAAGAAGCGATAATGATAAAAGGTTTAATACAAACTAACATGAGGAAAAGACCCTATTGACTACTGATCTGTATGCCTCTTACATTTATGTAGGTTGAAGGAGATGTTTTCTAAGAGTCTATCGAAGTTATTGTTAACATTCAAATTTCAAAAGATATCGATCAAATTGAGAGAGATGACATCGATTTCATGAGAAAGCATTGTATATCCTCAAAATAGATACTTTACTCTGACGTTTCCATTAATTATAACATGCTCTTTTCTATCCTATATGCCCTAAAATAGTCATTTGTACTTTTCTAAAAGATAGTCAAGAATCAATATCTTATGCCCATAGGCAAGGCAATTTTAAAATATATCTATATTTATTGGTCAATTTCAAACCTAATGGTCATCTTTTCTTGAGGTGAGTTACGATTGAATAATAATCGTCCTACACCATTCCATTATAATAGTTATTGAGATTAGCATATATTCTAAGTAGGGCATCTATAATTTTTAAGAAAACATTTCATGTCTGCATGTTATAAATAAAACCATACACATCAATGATTTCATCATTTTATTCCAAACTAAAACCCATCATTTAATCATCAATAACATCATAATTGAAAAACCTAGCTAATTTTAGCATCAGATACTTTATCAAAACTGACCTGTTGAGATCTCTTCCTGAATCAGTGTACTCCCTTCTTGCACTGCATATCTTCATCCATATTTGAACTAATTCCAACTTATGTAGAATGACAGTGTCTTAGATTTGAATCTACAACCACCTGGCTTCTTTCTCAAATGCACACATCAACAAACACCCCAGGAATGAACCTAGATCAATTATATATGGATTACAATTATAATTACATTCATATTTTGGCCTAGATTTGCGGGGCGGGGGGTTACTTTTTCAAATTGATCTCAAAGCATGTTAATTGCATATAAACATTCACATAATAATACTTTTATTTAAAATATTCTTTTACAAAGTTTGTAGGCTCAACCTACTAGAGGTACCAACCCCTCATTCTTTTAGAGGCACAAACCCTTCAATTGTTTAGAATTACTAACCCCAGATTCAACTTTCCACCTTATAAATGTTGCTCCTACAATGAATAATGGACAACTTTTTTCTCTACAAACTCTCATCTTCAATATTCTTTTATGGAGACAATGAATTTTCCACCAAACTAGTTACGATCTCCTCATACAACTTTTATAAATCTTCCATACTATTTTTCACAACCTTTCTACAATATACTTCATGATCCTCCTCCAAATTTTTCTTTATATCAACATAAGATCCTCAACCACCTAGCTTCTTTCTCATAAATCTTGAATCTACAGTGTCCATGGTAAGCCTTCCCATGTTTTGACTACCACTATTCATGTAGATCTAGAGAGGCATTTCATCTGATGCCAAATCTTTTGGGATGTACCATTTACCTTAAATTCATTGTAGCCTAAACATTTATCAATGAACAACAATGATAACATTGTAAAAAGTGTCAAGTTCCTCATTTTTGCGCCAAAAGAGTGAATATTTTAACCATGATAATATGGAGTTTGTTAAGACTTGTATGGAACTGAAACATTGAATGTGTTGTCTAACATAAGAAATTATTCGTATACTGATCTACTTTTACCCAATCTTGATAGGAAAATGGAGCACGATAATGTGTAAAAATATCCTCACTTCTCTAGAATACTTGTGTGATGAAAGGTGCTCAAAAACTGTTGTAACTTCCTCAATCATCCACTAATCGTCAAGGATAATTATGTTGTTATAGAATATATTAATAACCATTGTGTGAATCGATTTTCATTAAGTAGAATTGGTTTTTTGATGCATAAGAAATTTTAATTTGATTCTTTCTAAAAATTAATCATTGGACTAATTTAGATTGATTTATCTCTCAATTACCAATGATCAAGTTGTAAAATCTTGTGAACTACTTTGAAACATGATTGCTAGAGGTAACCCTTGGTAGAACATAATGTTATACTTGACTTGATAATATTATTTTTAACTTAATGGTTTTTTTATGATGAATTACAGATTATAGAGTTGTCATTGTGACTTTATAACTAGAGACAAAAAATATGAATATTCATACCATGTTATCATTAATCAATAATTATCATGTAATTGGGTTTCATGTATACAATAGTAATGATCAATATTTTGATAGTCTTGATGGTTTTGTTGCTATCAATAACCAGCAGAGGCTCTAAGTTTTAATCTTCAATTAAAACTTGTGTAATCACTATCAACTTTTCAGTATGGAATTTGGAGACATTGTAGGGCTCGCACTACAAACTTTTTGACAAAATGCGGAAACATAGATAAGGCATGTGAACTATTTCATCAAATGCTTCAAAAATATTTAGTTTTATGGAGTATAATGATTTTAGCCTACGCACAAAAAGGTTATGTTCAAAAGGCCTTAGAAAATTGTAGGTGAATGCAATTGGCTAGCGTAAAGCCAGACCCCACAAACGTTGACAGCATACTCCCAACTTGTGCCAAAGTGGGAGCTTCAAACATCCATCAAAGCTTAATCAACCACAACATCATTTTAGATGACATGTATCAACCTCCATGGTTTATTTTTTTACTGGCTTTGTATATACTTTGTTTTCCTTTCCACCTTTGAAGGTGCGTCCAATCTTTTCGCAGGTTTGGTGTATTGTGAAGAGTAGTTTTTTTCTTTTAACTTTCTATGCTTGATTTCTTGACGATGTAAATTAATGTGAATTACTAATTGCTGAAAATGTAACTAATTAGTTTTGGAGCTATTTGAGGTTAAATATAGGCTCGAATACAATATGAATTTTTTATATATTTTTTTATCAGTAAAAGGCCGAAGCCAAAGAATTTTATTATATTATGAAGAAATATACATGAACCTCTATTTACTGCAAGCACTAGTAGGAAAGAACGGAGAAGAAAACCTTCAGTCTAGCCCAGGACAAAAGTCCAAAACCAAGAATTACAAACAGAGTAAATAGTGAAGGCATTCCTTCACTTTAAAATAATTGTGAATACAATTTTAATCTATATGGCCTTCTAAGGGTATACCCTTAGTTGTAATTTATAAAATATGGGTGGTATCCTCCATCTAGTTCCAGTGAAGAAGGATTTATCCTGTAGACTTTAATGCTTCTCTTTCCACCTTACATGTTCATGCAAGACATCTTATACCCATTTTCTTGCAACTAATTTGTTGGCTGGTAAAAATAATACATAGAAGTATATATTAATTTTAGAGAGCAACTTAATAATACTATACAGAAGCACATAATCATTATTATTGAATGTAACATTTTAACTATTTGCTAATCAAAATATTATTTCTCCATTTTTTGTGCTTTCCTATTGAAATCAAGGATTTCCTCAAACTATTTCCTCCTAAGATCTTAAGGAGACTTTACATAGTTACTATGGTTACATTCTAATAGTCTCTCTTCAAATTTTCTCCTAATTAAATAGAGAGTATCTCTTATATGTATTTTTTAGAGTTCCATAGATAAATCATGTGTTTATTCCCTTATTTATCCTACATGTGAGTGTGTCAAAGAAACAAGACCCCATTCGACAACGTTTATACCAAAATCTAATTTCAAATCTATATATATATATATATTTATTTATTTATTTATTTATTTATAAACATATTAATCTTTAGTCATAAATTGGTATGTATCTATATGAACGATTGTTTTATAATAAAATAAGATAATCTTATACCTCATTAATATCTACTAAACTAACTACTAGCAAATAAATTTATAGTTTTCAATAACTGGTTGTTTTATATGCTAATTTATGTGACTGTGTATATAGGTAAAGTAGAAATCTTACCATATTACTATGATCTAAAATGCGATTAAGAAAATGACAGACTGGAGCAGTGATCTTACGACATTCTTATCTTCATTTCTAGCAACTATTATTCCACGGATTCTACTTTATCCACTGAGTGTGTGGAATCAAATGACTGATTTACATAAAAGGATAGTATTGGGGGCTCTTATCCTAAAATCAACCCATAACTTAATATGTGTTGGCTTCAAGATAAGGAATCTCTAGGCTATAGCTATGGCATCAATAAAATGCTATGTTCTTTTAGCATTAGAATATATCATAAGAATTCAGTTGAGCAATGTCTACGAAAAGATACTAGAATCATCACATATACTAGCAATGTTAAAACCATAAATGCATGAAATTCTTATACGAATCTGACATTTCAAAGTGTAAAAAATGTATCACTATTTCAGGAATATTCTATAGAGCTAAAAATAGTTATCCTCCTGATAGACCAATTAAACTACTATAGTTAGCATCACTGTAAAGGGCAGAGACATAATTAGTACTTCCACACTTTTCCTGTCAAACTGAAAGACAATTCCTATTCATCCGCTATATACCCTATATATAGAGGAGAAGTTATTTTTAGCCTTCACCTGGGCCAATCTATTGATGGCTATCTATTAATTTCATATTTACATATACATAGCATCCTCAACTACCATACCTAAAATCAATACCTGCAACAAAAAGTCTACATTTAGTAATATAACTTATAATATTTGGTGTCCTTTATATGAACTACTACTCGCAATATATACATATATAAATTATTTCCCTAGCCTTTTAAATTATTAGGGTTCCTCTTTAATTTTTTTGAGGATTAGAATTTCCTCCTCCGACTCCCCATCTTCCTCAAATCCATAATTCCCTGCAAGCTTCTCCGTGCGTTCATTTTTACTCAGACTTTTACACAACCGTCATTTCTTGATGAAGACAAGAGGCATGTCTTGTAACTTTTCCAGATCCATCTATATAAATGATGGGGGGACTGAGAAACCTTCAGCTATAAACTACTGAGCCAACCATTTTGTGTTAGTGGACGGGGTAATCCGGGTCCATCAAAGGAGGAAGTGCAGGTTTTGTTTGATTTCCTCCCAATGAATTTCAAAGGTATCTAAGTTTTTAAGGACTAGACACGGCCTTCGGGGAATGTTATTATTATTCTCTAGGCTTCCTATCTCAGTCCTCATGTAATATTTTGGGTAAGGGATGCATTGCCTAAAGTTAGTGTTGTAGATCGCTTCTTCTAGCCCCCCTAGGATTTTATCAATGAAAATCTTCCTACAGAGAGCTATTGTATCAGCTTTATTATTCCCAGATCTAAGGAGACAAGAGATAAAAGTTCCTATGATTTCTCTATTGGTGCAAAGAGTGAAGCTATAGTTGAAATGTGAATCCCCCAAGGCCAATTCTATTGCCCTCCTGGTCATGTCGTCTGTGGGTTTGAGGATTCTACTCCATCACTCTGGTTTGATGCTCCCAGGAAATGTCATATCCATTTGCCCGAGATATGGAGAGTTCGAACATTGGTATACATTTCCTGTAATAAGTATTAACAAAAAATAAATATCTTCTGAAGATAATGTCTAAAATATTAAATTCGGATTAAGGCATCTTACCTTATATACGAACCATTTCTGAATTATCCCAGGTTTTCAAAAAAAGTGATCTCACATCCTTCCCTTAAATAGACGAGTCAGATTCTTAAACATTTAAAATAGGGCAAGTTTTGTGTTTGTGGGAGACGTTACTTAGCCAGGCTTTAAAGTTAAATATTTATGATTGATGCTTATGGCCAGATTTTATGGTTTAATAGGGGACACGATCTGACTTAAATTATGAGTTTAGTTGTCAATCAAGGGATATCTTAATAAAATCCATTTTTTGTGTGAATCCTTATGTAAGATTTTCTGACATTTAACTCTCCTTCTAATAATAGTATGATATGGATGACTGCGTAGGGCAAGACTGCTTTATGTTCATATTCCTACTATGTGTGAATTTTCCAAGGGTTTTCTAAAAGAATTTTACATTTTGGAATTTATATTTTAAATTTATATATGCTTAAGTATATGAATAACTATATGTGTGTGTGTGTGTGTGTGTGTGTATATAGTTACATATATATATGTAACTATATATATGATGTGTAAGTACTATTAAGATTTAAGTGGATGAAATATATATATATATACATACATATATATATATATATACATATACATATATATATATATACACATCTATACATATATGTATATATATACATATATATATATATACATACATGTATATATATACATATATATATATATACATACATGTATATATATACATATATATATATACATATATGTATACATATATATATATGTATATATATATGTATATATATATGTATATGTATATATATATGTGTGTGTGTGTGTGTGTGTGTGTGTGTGTGTGTGTGTGTGTATATATATATGATGTGTAAGTACTATTAAGATTTAAGTGGATGAAAACCCATTCCCCATCCAATTTTAGAAAGAGTAGACATTGTGGTTTCTTTAACAGATCTTATATAGCTTAAGCTTGAATTTCACATGACCTTCTACAATCCTTGTTCTTAATGGTATTTAAATACACGTTGTGATTAGTGAATTATGCAATATCTTGCTAATTAGATTATATGCATCTCTCATCAAAAATCTCTATATTTATTAAAGCTCACAAATGCAGCCATTGCCCATTAATTATTTCATATTGCTACTTCTAACCAACATATATATCATTCTTTTATCTACTTATAACAATATTGAGACAAGAAAATATTCTAGAGCAGAGTATCATATTTTCATACAAGGAAGTCTTCCTTAATTTTTTCATTTATCCATGAACAGTTCAGATTCATACTCCACTTCCCACACAAAGGTCATGTATGATCCTCCTTTTCATCCCAGTCCACCATCATCCCTATCTCTTCTTCTAGGAGGTAGTTGTCTAGTCAATTTTGTGGAGGGGGAGATTTTATGTGAAGAAGTGACATGAGGAAATCCAAATTTCTCCCAATGAATTGAGATTCTTCAATATAACTTTCAATATCTTCCACAATCAAGATGGGAAAAGTGGGGATTCGCCTGCCATCAATTTTTCATCTCATATAGTGTTTTGGTTTGGGAAAAGTGAGGTCTTCTCTAATACTACCTAACACCTTGTCCAAATCCTTGAGGTATTTCCTCTTGAAGACTCTTCTCCACAGTCTACCAATAGATAGTAAATCAGGCTCTACCTATGCGGCCGAGGCAATGAACATTGCAGGAATATTTGTATTCACCTGATGCCTACTATCATTTCTGATAAACTCATCGCCTAGAATTTTAAAGACAACTCTTATCACTATTTCATAGGTCACCAGCATTGTTTTCTTAAGTCTTTTCCTTGTAACTACCCCTTCAAATGCCAATTATTTCTTCAAACATCTGAGCTTGATGGTTGTCACCATATCTAATACCACTCATCTTGTTTGTCAAGGAAGAGAACAAAAGTTCCAAAAACAATGTCCCATATTCGAAACTTCATATAGCCTCTTGATTACTACTGAATACTAATCGTATGTCTATTGTTATTCCTCTTCTTATTACCGACCCCACAAGATAAGTTAATTGTTTCTTTAAATACTTAATTACTATATTAAGGTGATGTGCAAAGTTAACTACTCTCTACAAACACAAAATTAAAGCTAATGTACCTATGATCACTAAACCTAAACCCGATTCATCCTATATTTCTTCTCACCTTATCCACCCCTAAGTTAGCTAGATCGTATGCCACCTTATTACCCTCTCTATAGATGTGATTCAAATTAAAGTGTTCAATAAAGTTAAGTAACCTTGTTACTTGTTGAACATAACAATTAAGGTGCCAATTTGGGGTTTCTCCTTTCCTAGTGGAATTAATTACCAAGGTAGAGTCACCTTCTATTTCTACTATCTTAACCCCCAATGACTTGCATAATTTTAACCCTTTAATAAGAGCCATAAACTCAGCCTCATTATTAGTTTTAATGCCTACCGAGTCTGCTAAACTGGCCACCAAGTCACTCTGACTATTATGCATACATGCTCCTATTCTTGCAATACCTAGGTTACCCCTAGAAGCTCCATCAAAATTGAGTTTATGCCATCCTGGACCAGGTTTTTCCCATTTACATTCTTTCCTAAGTTGATCTTTGTTAGATTTAGGGTTGTGATTAATCGGGGGAATCTTTAGTCCTACCCACCTATTCCTTGTCCTATCATCCTGTGTTGATAATACATTATAGTTATTACCTTGGAATTTTTTGTTATTAACTATTTTGACAATTGTTGCCTCTATTTTATTCAGGAATTGGTTTAGTTCCATTGATGAGTCTTTAAATATCCTTATATTTCTTTCCTTCCAAATCTCCCATATCAGAAGGGAGGGGGAAATGGTACAAAAGCTACTGTATAAGTCCTTATGGTTTGGTCTAGGTCAATTTTTAAGGTGACCCAATAGATATGAGGGGAAGGAAAAGCTCCATTTCAGTCTTTTGACTAACCATAACTAGCACTTTTTTGCAAAATCACATATGTAAAGAAGATGGTTCAAGATTTCCTCATCAGATTTATAGAGAACACGCCTAGAGGGCCCTTGTATACCTCTTCTTTTTAAGTTCTCTATTGTAAGGATCTTCCCTTGCAGGACCAGCCAAGTGAACATTCCTACTTTAGGTAGCCATAGTTTATTCCAACATAGATCAATGGGGAGAACAATTCCAAGAAAACCTTTGGACTTATATAAGCATTTATACCCCTCTTTAGTGTTGTACTCCCCATCCTTAGAGGGATACCATATTACCTTATCATCCTTGTCCCTGGGTACTAAGATCCTATCCTTTAATATTTTACAGACATGATTATAAAAACTTCTGATATTCCCTCTGGTTTAATAATATTTCATTCCCATCCTATCACCGATTTATTGCTTGGGTATTTAATATAGTCCTTGACATAATTTCCTTGTTGTGTCTTCCATCTTTCCATACTATCCTTATCATTCTGTACACTACAAAGCATTGGATAACCACCCAAGGAATCCTCCCAGAAGAGGGCTAACTCTCCTCTTCCTATATTCCAAGAGGTGTTATCCTTGATTAGAGCTATATAGTTTTTTGTAAAGTTCCAAAAGTGTGATCCCTTTGACGGATTCTCGTGTCTAACTATAGTGAGTGGGTCATTTACATCTATATATTTATATCTAATTATCCTTACCCATTTAAGTTTGGGTTGTCTAATGACTTTCCATACTAATTTAGCTCCTAGGGCTATGTTTTGATCTTTTAAGTCTTTTATACTTATGCCTCCATCTTCCCTGGCCTTGCGAATTATGTCTCGTGTTGTGAGGGCAATCTTTTACTTATCTCACATCCCTTGACAGAAGAAGGTCCTAAATTTTTGAATCATTTTTTTCCAAATACCGACAGGTAGCTGCATACAAGACATTTCTTTTCTATTAATATATAGAATCAACTGGGGTTACAAAAAGATATTCACAGTCCAGAATTCAAGTATTAGATCTGTAGATTTTTCATCCCAGATCACTGTTTAGGGTATACAACCAAAATATATATATACAAGATACAACAGTATATCAAAGTGGCTACTTTGGTGTTATACAAAAATTGTGAAACCATAATTGAGTTATGTTTCTTCTGCTTTATTACTATTATCTGTGGTTTCTTCATAGTTGTTCTCTGTTGTGTCATTGTCTGGAGTGTTCATGTTGGAAGTACAAGAATGGAAAAGAAAGATACTGAGAGGGAGGGGGTGAATTAGATCTTCAAACTAAGCCACTTAAAACAAATTTATCCACATTCATACATATATGAATTTAACCTAACATCAGATAGCATCCATAACATCAAATATGTAACTCATAACACAGAATTTTGGTAACCCAGAAACCCAAATAGGTAAAACTAGGGTGGGGATGACACCCACAAAATCTTCACTACATCAGCAATAAAGTGTGCCTTTTAGGGCTACAAAAGTTTGATTGCAATATGCAATCTACTTGGTTAAAGGTTTGTTCTGTTAAGAACTAAAGATTATTACAATCTACCTTGTTAAAGGATTTCAACTTACAGTAAAGTAAGCACTCGGCTAAGAGATTTGAAACGGTCTACTAAAACCACTTTGTTAAGAGATTTAACCTGACACACCTCTTAGGATGTTCCAAGTAGTGATCCTTCGTTATGTACTCAGATGCTAATGATGGATCTTCTCTTTTCAATAACCTCTATGATCTCTTAATCTGATATGTCTTTACTCTGCTTTTCACTGCTCTGTCATTGCGCTTGATTTGGGCTTCTTCTCAAAATGACTTACTTTCTTCTCTCATGAATATACAACCCTTCTCTGTATATCTCTTTCTCTCACATGCTCTCTCTTTTAGGGTTAGAAGCCATCTTATTATATCTTTTCAGATCTAGCGGCGAGATCTAGATCAACGATCAAGATCTATTATTTATACCTCTAATGCATACTGATTTCCTGATTGGCTCCATGCCATGCATAGTATAAAACAATTAAATGCAAAATTAACTCAGTAGACAAATATTAAATGCATACAAATGTCAGCTCAGATCTCATACAAGTCAGCCTAAACTATTTACATCAAAGTTTGAATTAATCCTGACATGTATGCAAAAACTATTCTGCTTGGGACAACACATCTCTGACACTTGGAACTTAATATTCTACTCGGCTCAGCATGATGTAACTTGGAAACCTAAAACTTGCTCAGCAATGTTGCTCAGCCTTGAATGTTTAGCTCGGCCACAGTGATAACCAACTAAAACTGCCTAAGTAAATGACTAAGTGTGGGTCACTAATCATCAATAGAACTTAGGGATTAACAATCTCCCCCTTTGATATTAGTGGCAAAAACACACTTATCATTACAATTCATTTCATCCAAGATATTGCCTAAGTACATACTGTACTCCCCCTAGGAATTTACAGCATACTACATACAAAACTTTGCATAGTATACATGCCTTCAAAAAAAAAATTTACATGGATACCTGTTATGATCTCCTTTATGTTGTATCCTTGTCAGTCCTATCAGTTTCCCCCTTGTTTTTGTCACTGATAGCTGGTGGGGTCAAGTTATACTTGTCCAAAAACTATTTATGAAGTTGTAAGGTAGACTCAAATGCAGAGTCCCAACTATCTTTGACAAACTTCATAA
>MU226187.1:340255-359670 GCA_018584345.1 Thuja plicata | reverse complement strand
CTTGGTCCTAATCTGACCATCTTCAGCCATGAGCTCGGCTATCCTCCTTTGTGCATAAGTCAGCCTGTTAAAATGTAAGGAGCTAGTGCTAGCATCCATACTCAGTGAACTTCCAGTTGACTTAAGGACTAGTTGCAATTTCTCTAAAGCCTGTTGATTATCCTTTGTGAAGAATTCAACATTAGATAACCTCTTATACAATGAATAGACATTTGTTGCAACTCCTTCTAAAATTTCTATCAGGGAAGAAAGTTCAACCTATTTAACCGCAATCTCTCTTTAGATTTTTGCAAGTACCTTGTTCTCAAATTTCCTCTCGGACCATTGCAACAGTTTCTCATTGGCTTCAATATTGTCATCATTTACCTTTTGCACAATGTGAACTAACTGTTCAAGAATGGGGGCTTGAGGATTCTCATCCTCCATGTCAAAAGCCTTTACAAATATATCTTTTATGTCATGTAGCACTTGCTTTTGCTTTTGCTCCCTTTTCAGTTCCTCCTGTCTTTTCTTCCTCTTAAGTAACTCCTGAAGAGTCTCAATTTGTTCATAAGACAAAACATTGGGATCCCATGGTGGAATCACAATAACTTCATCTAATGTGACATCTAGAATCGGAGACTTCTTCCTCATAACTTTCCTCCTCTTGAATTCAGGTGAACTACTGCTCAGATTCATTTCTACAATACCTTTTCTAGATTCAGTAGTTGACACCATTGCATCTTTAAGTTCAGTCAAAATTGTCTGTTGATCAGGCATACTTCCTATCTTGGTTCTAGTGGGATTTGATGATGCAGAGTGTGGTAGATCAACCAACACTTGCATTGCCTCGTGTTCTTTAGGCTCGCTGTTAGTATCTTTTATATCCTCACTACTATCTAGTACTGATTTTACAACCTCTAAAATAGGTGAATGTTGAACAATTACTTCTTGTTCAATTGTTTTCTCCTTTTCTGCTTCATCTTCAGCATCCTTATCTTCAAATTAATTTCTTCTTCTTCTATACTCTTCTCTTCTTCAGCCTCAGTTGCCTTGATAGGTGATTCAATAGTTGAGTCCCTCGGCTCATCCTAACCCTCGGCATCCAGATTGCTAGAGTTATCAATTGTCACATCAATCGGACTGTCAATAGTCAGGTTAACAGTGTTAACTGTCTCTGATTGATCTTGTTCATCTTTCCTAGTCTTCTCAGACAATATTTCCTAGTGTAGGAAATGACTTCTGTACATAGAAAAATATACACATTAACAAACAGCCAAACTTACATGATGAGCTTTTGGCTTTCCTGATTGATAGAAATTTCTTGGCTAGTTGTGTCAACTGCAGCTCAAAAAGGTCATAGGTATGATTCTTTTTAACTATCTTCCATGCCTGGCCGATGGCTGTACAGGGAACACTATCCAATCGGCTTGACTGGTAGAATCTGTGAGCAATCACTCTCACTCCAAAATCAAGTTCCAAGTCAGTAATTGTAGAGATAGTCATTCCTCTATTGTTCCAAACAGCTCCAGTGTTAGCTGCTATCTCTTATTTGCTTTGGTCTCTCATAGTTTGTTTACTGCTGATAATAGGATACCCAGTAACTCACTAGATAATATCTTTTGTGATATTTACTGGTCCATTGTCCAGCCACATATGCATATTATGAACTCAACTTAGGACAACCTTAATCCATTCATCCTTGAATTCTATCAAAAAATCTAGGACTCAAGTTAACCCTTTGTCGGCTAAATGTTTGAATTCATCTTTCAGAATTTCATTCTCACACAACTTGTCATAGGAATTTCTCAATTCGTTGTTTCCCACTTCGCCAATTTTAACCATGTAGCATGATCTAACATCATGAATCATAAGTACCTTTGGTGGGATCAATGAGAGGGCTCCGTTCAAATAACTCAAAATTGCACTTTCTGGAATGGCAGGAAAGTTTGGTGGTGCGCATGCATCACTCCTTACTAGCTGAATTTGATTCAAATCTTCCTCCATTCCTTTGACTAGTGCGGAAGAACTTGCAGCCATAATCTCTTAAGGTTAGGGTTCAAAAATGAAGAACATAGTACCTCGGCAAGCAATCACTTTGCACTGTTCAACTTAGGGTTGCCGACGGCACGCTGACAAAATTATCAAAAAAAACTTCGCTAAGATCAAATCTGAAACTTCTTTGATCGCTCTGTAAATGCTAAAAATCACAAGGTAAAAGTGAATAATAGACCGTTCGTCCATATATAGACTCGAAAGGTCAAGGTAGGTAAGCATTAAATATTTTTCCCATTAGGTTAGTGCAAGCCAGCTGTCATTGGCTGACTAACACAACTTGCATACCACTTATCTTACGACACTCGGCCATCACAACTTACTTGGCCAACCAACTCGGCACTTATAGTGCAGGTAACTCTTCTCGGCACTTGTCACAAACATGTCCCGGTACATCTTATCATATGCAGATATGGAATTTGGCACATTTAAATATTAGGAACTGATGTAAGATTTAAAATTTGAATGCAGTTCCTTACATACCTCTATTGCTCAGTTGGAGATGGTGTGATCACCTGATCCATTGGATTGGGTGACCTTCACTTCAGTGGATTCACTATTTCTCAGCTCTATTTTCTTTACCCATGTCCAATTCATCTGTGCTCTTACTTCTTCAACAGTAGGAGTAGGAACTCTTGTCCTACACTCTCTCTTAGTGTGTCATATCTTCAAACAACTAAAACATACTAAGCTTCCATTCATCCAACTCTTATATTTCCCTCTGACATGTGTCTTTAAGAAATCTTCAGGTGCATGTCCATATTCTTCACAGTAATGACAACTCAATCTTGTATTATAATCCCAGTTGTAAGTGTTGCCTCTCTTAGATGCTTTTCTTTGTGTCTTGAATGTCCATTGTTGTTTAGCATTGGATCTACAATCTTGTGCCTTATGACCATGTTTCTGACACTTGTAACAATAACCATTAAATCTTGGTTTGGGGGCTACATCACTTTCTTCAGCCCAACATTCATGTGCTTTATGTCCAAATTTCTTGCAATTAAAAAATTAACCATTAAACTTAGGTTTAGGATTGGACTTACCTTTCTTTCTTTGGCAAATGTTTTCTGTATGACCTGGTTTTCCACAGTGGTGGTAAACAGGCTTGTTGTGTTTTGTCTTTGCATTCCTCCTTTCACCATTCTTAGATGATTCTCCTTTCTCAGCAGATGTCTTTGGTTCAGTGTGACCTAATCCAAAAGAATCCTTTGACCTTCTTGATGCTTCCATTAGATTCTCAAAGTGAGTCAAAGCTTCATTAGGTCTATTCAACCTTTCATTAAGTTCCTTCTCATATCTCAGATCATCTTTCAATTGATTGTTCTCAGATCTCAGATTTATCATTTCCATATCTTTCCTACTAATCTCCCGATTTGCAAGTAGCAGTTGATTTTCCATGTCAACCTGATTGATTGTCATCATCTTCACATCATGTGTCCTTTCATCAAGTCTGACAGATATCACTCTTTTTTCTTCTTCTACCATAGTTTTGTCATCTTCAGCTTTCTTCTTTTGTTCCAATACTTCACATAGTCTCACTGTCTACATTTCTTGTTCTCTTTTCAAATTTCTAAATTCTTCACATAGTGCATTTTTCTTTTCCAGTAGATCTGCAATTGTTGCATTGCTCTCAGTAGAATCTTCATTTTGAAATAGATTTGCAGTGTCATCTTCCTGGTAATGAGTATCATTCATTTGTTTGGCCAAATCTTTCCTAGCTGTCAATGATTTCTTCAATTCTTTTCTTGCTATCTCAAGCTGATGTAATGCTAGCTCGATCTCAGTCTTCTGATTCTCAAATACTTTTCCCAACTTGTAAACCTCCATCTCAAGATCTGTACTCACAAGCTGATTCAAAGCTTTTGTGGGTGAATTGTGCTCTAATACCAATTGTTGGAAGTACAAGAATGGGAAATCAAGATACTAAGAGGTGGGGTGAATCAGATCTTCAAATCAAGCCACTTAAAAAAAAATTATCCACATTCATACATATATGAATTTAACCTAACATCAGATAGCATCTATAACACCAAATATGTAACTCATAACACAGAACTTTGGTAACCTAGAAACCCAAATAGGTAAAACTGGGGTGGTGGTGACACACACAAAATCTTCACTACTGCAGCAATAAAGTGTGCATGTCAGGGCTACAAAAGTTTGATTGCAATATGCAATCTACCTGGTTAAAGGTTTGTTCTGTTAAGAACTAAAGATCATTACAATCTACCTTGTTAAAGGATTTCAACTTACACTAAAGTAAGCACTCAGCTAAGAGATTTCAAACAGTCTGCTAAAATTACTCTGTTAAGATATTTAACCTAACACACCTATTAGAATTTTCCAAGTAGTGATCCTTCATTATGCACTCAGATGTTGATGATGGATCTTCTCTTTTCAATAACCTTTGTGATCTCTTAATCTGATATGTCTTTACTCTGCTTTTCACTACTCTGTCATTCTGTTTGATCTGGGCTTCTTCTCAAAATGACTTACTGTTCATCTCTCATGAACATACAACCCTTCTCTGTATATCTCTTTCTCTCACACGCTCTCTCTTTTAGGGTTAGAAGCCATCTTATTATATCTTTTCAGATCTGGCAGCGAGATCTAGATCAACGATCAAGATCTATTATTTATACCTCCAATGCATATTGATTTCCTGATTGGCTCCATGCCATGCATAGTATAAAACAATTAAATACGAAATTAACTCAATAGACAAATATTAAATGCATACAAATGTCAGCTCAGATCTCATACAAGTTGGCCTAAACTATTTACATCAAAGTTTGAATTAATCCTGACATGTATGCAAAAATTGTTCTGCTCGGCACAACACATCTCTAACCCTTGGCACTTAATATTCTACTCATCTTGGCATGATGTAACTCGGCAACCTAAAACTTGCTCGAAAATGTTGCTCGGCCTTAAATGTTTAGCTCGGCCACAGTGATAACCAACTAAAACTGCCTAAGTAAATGACTAAGTGTGGGTCACTAATCATCAATAGAACTTAGCGATTAACAATTCATTGGTTCTTCAATTCTGGTATCTCTTGGCATGGCATCATGATGACTGTGTTCTTCATTGGAAGATTTGTTGTGACTGGTTCTGAATGTGGTTATCAGTGTAGGTGCTTCATTGGTGGCATTTGAGATTTGAATATCTTTAGGAAATAGGATCATAGCTCCTTCATCGATTAGCCTCTGGAATCTCTCTTTGGAAATTTGGATGGTAGTTTTTACCTGTTTCAGGATGGAAAAATGTGTGAGTTTTGAATTAAACTCAGCAAGAACCCTTTTCTTATTTGGAAAATATCCTCGTTTCTTTGCCTCCAAATGAGCCATAAGACCTCAGTGGTGAAATTCAGCCAAAATACATTAAGCTTTCTATCAAAATAATCAACATAACCTGCCAAGATCTCATGCCATGACAGGTTATGCTGATAATTCCAATAGACTTTATTACCAAAAAAATAGACCAAATCATAGTAGCCCACTGACAATAAAAAAAAATATGTTCATAGGTTTCAACACAATTGCAGATGGAACAAAAAATAGTGTTCTTGACACCTTGGGAAATAAAATGACCAACAAGATGTTTTTTCAACTATAAAATCCATTTAAAACAAATTTTCTTGGGTTTAGTTTTAGCATGCCACAGGAGCTCAAAAACAAGGTGTCATTTATTGCAAGACCTGTTCAGTCCCCAGGATTGGCTTATGTGACCAAAGATATAATCATTGTTATTAAGGAGAAGATATAATTGTTTGCAAGAGGTTTTGCCAGACTGTGTGCCATCCTTCCATTTGATGTGTTCAAAATTCTGAGAAGAGAGTATACATTTGCTCAGAAACCAACTGCCCACAAATTTTGATATGAGAGTGTATGTTTTCTTCTGAGAGGAGGGGATACTGTATTTATTACTCAACTCTGTCCAAGTGAGAATTATGCTATTATCCAATATATCCTTAATGAGTGATATACCTTTGCTATGCCAGCTTTTAGCAAAGTAGCATTGTGTGAGAGCCAGAGGCTTGTCATTGAGATGTAGCCCCCACAAGATGGACCTGTCCAGAACTGAATAATAGGGATTCTTCCCAATGGCATGTGTATAAAAAAGGAATGCTCTGATCTTCCTTCATGCTTTCCATATTGTAGCAAACACTTTAGAGCCTGAGACCTTAACCTCAAATTCACCTAGTAGAATATCCAAGAATGGAACTTCCTTCCATTGTTTGCCCCTTTTGATGGTAGCATTAGCAATATTGCTCCTGATAAGTATTTTCCATGGCTCATTACCGGATATTGAATTGATGATCCATTTAGTGGCCAGGAAAATACCTTGTTTTTTGAGATCTTTGATCCCCAACCCACCCTGTGTTTTAGGTGTGCAGCACCACTCCCATTTGACATTGTGTCTTTTCCTATTGCCAATACCATCTGACCAAAGAACATCCCTTAGGAATTTTTCTAGCGTGTTATTCTGGTAGTTAGCAAACAACCAAGTTGAGGCATAGTAAATGGCATGGGATGCCAATACTTTTTGAACCACTTGTACCCTACCTGCAAGAGATAACATGTGTGTTTGCCACTTCAGGTGATTTTTCTCAATTTTCTTGAATATCCAGTTCCACATGTCATTAAGAGAGGGATCAAGAGAAAATGGAATGCCCAAGTATCTGACAATGGAGTTAGGTCCAACCCACTGCCACCCCTTATGGTTGAGCCAAGAGGGAGGGGTGTTATGCTAGCCAAGGATGACAGATTTATGGGGGGAAATCTTTGCTCCAGAAGCTGTACAAAAAATTTGAATCCTATTAACTACTCTATCAAAGTTTTTCTCTGATAGCTCTACAAACAGGGCAGTGTCATCAGAAAATTGCTCTAGGAATAGGATATCCTTATTAGGAAGAGTGATACCATGGATGGGAGGTCCAAATTATGGAGCTTTAAGTATATATGTCAAAGCTTTAGTAGAAATTACATAGAGTGCAGGAGCAAGGGGGCATCCTTTCCTGATGGACCTTGCAAGAGGGATGGTCTCTGAGAGTTCACCATTTACTTTAATAACAAAATTTGAGTCTTTAAACAGAATATTAACCCATCTACAAAATGACTCTAGAAACCCCAATTTTTCTATCATAACCAGCAAAAAGTGTCATTCAATCCTGTCATATGCCTTTTCAAATTCAAGAAGTATCATGGCAGCATTTTGTTTATCATCTCTAGCCCAATGCATGGCCTCTCAGCTAGTGATAAGATTCTCTAGAATGTACCTGCCCTTTATAAAACCAGTTTGGGTGACTGAGATGATATCATTAAGGATAGCAGAGAGTCTATTAGCCAATAACTTAGCAATCACTTTATATGATATATTTAAGAGGGTGATAGGTCTCCAATTTTTAACTTGATTCTTGTCACCTTCTTTCGAGAGGAGTTTAATTAATCCTTTGTTGACACTACTTCCTAGTGTCCCACTATCAAAAGCATATTTGTATAAATAAAATAGTTCAATTGATATCCAATCTTTATTGGCTTTATAGAATTCTGCAGGTAGCCCATCAATAACTAGGGATTTTCCATTTTCCAGGGCCCCAATGGCTTCTTCTATTTCTTGGATAGAAATATCTTTGCTCAGTTTTCCATATTGGTCTTGGTAATCTTCTTAGGGATGACACTAGTGCATTGTCCATACATAGGAAGTTACCTTCATTGTGCTCTGAACTAAAGAGGTTTTTGTAGAGTTCCACAAATGTGTTCATGGTACACTTATTATCACTACTAATTCCATCTTATGTCTTAATACTATTTATAGCCTCTTTGTTATGCTTATCTCTAATAATGTTGAAGAAGTATTTAGTGCCTTTGTCACCTTCCTTGATCCAATTAGCCTTAGCTCTAATCCTTTGACCCTGAATCTTGTATTCTTGGATAGATCTCAGCTACCCCTTAGTTTCAATCAGATCTTTCTCTAGGTCAACACTATCTCTCTTCTCTTGTAACTCCTTTTCAATATTAATAAGTTTGATGTTGAGTTCTTTTTCTTTAATGTTTCTATCTTTAGCCTCCTTTGTGCCAATGGTTTGGGCAATACTTCTCCAGGACTCAACTAGGTTGTTCCATGTAGTGATAGGACAAGAGCCAGTAGATCTAAATTTAGACAGGATAGTGACCATCCTTAGAGTTCCCAAGTGGTCTGCATTGCCAAGGAGGGATGAATTGAGCTTAAAGAGCTCTCTCTTAGAACCATCCTTGGATTGGTTATTACTGGTATTGAGAGTGATACAAACACTGATGGGGGAATGGTCAGACATACTGATAGGGGAAACACAAATAGGATAGTGTCCTTGAGTAAGGGATAAACCAATATCAAGAAAATTAACATATATGCTGTCAAGTCTACAATAAATTATGGCTCTGCTGCTCTGATTATTACACCAAGTAAACTATATTCTATTTTTGGTGCCCTTAAGCCCTTCCATAGGGTCATGGATAGAAAATTGTCTCTTGAATATGGCCCAGAAGAAGTACTCATTTCCCTTCCACTCAAATTTATCTCCTCCAGCTTTGTCACAAGGAGACTCAATCATGTTAAAATCTCCAACAAAAGTCCAGGCAGCCTCAGGGAGGTTAGATGTCAACCAATCCCAAAGTTTATCTCTATCCCTATAGTCATTAGGGGCATATATATTGCAAACCCCTATAGTTTTACCTTGGCTATTAAGGGTGATCCAGAGAGCCCTATTACAAGGTGAGAGTCCATGGTCCAAAAGTTTGTCACTCAAGATAGGGCTGATAAGAGTTGCAAGCCCCCCCACCCCTTCCTCTTTCATGATTAGAATATAGACATTTGGATCTATCCCAAACCATTTTGAGCACATTAAAGGCTTGATATCCATTCACTTTAATTTCTTGCAAACAAATTATGTCTTTACTCGGGAGCTTGTTACACCATATTCTAATAATGTACTTTATGTCTGGAATTTCCATACCTCAAACATTCCAACTGTGGATTTGTATCTTCATCATAAACCAATTAGGGGAGTTGTATTTCTACATAGTCTGGAAAAGCATTCAAGGATATCATTTCCCTTTACTTTATTATTTCTATCATTATTTTTGAGACTATTGTTCCTTTCATACGTTTTCCTCTTTTTCTTTTTTGAGATGACTTTAGTGAAGCCCTCCTCAGAGACCTCATTTTCAGAGATGTATATTTTCCCTACTGATTTATCCTTTTCAATAATGGAAAGCATAGAAACATCGGAGGCATCCTTTTGTCCTAGACATTTGGAAAATAATTAGTGTTGAAATAACATATTTAAGAATTGTTACCCTTCGGGATCACCCCACAACACAACGGTCATTGCACACCCTCGAAAGAGGGAGGTCATGTGTTCAAGTCTCAGCATGCTGATATGCTGGCTCAAACATCCCCTGCCTCAGGCAGCCCATAGACATGCTATGCACGATGGATGAGGACAAGGACATCTTGGTGTGGGTGCACGACGATTGAGGAGCTCAAAGGACATGGTGAATTGGTTTGGCATGGGATTCGATGGCACAAAGAACTTTGACCAAGAATTTGACATAATTCCTACACTGGTGCCCGTAGCTTAGATGGCAAGTGGTATCGGCACGTCATAACGGTGTGCCAAGTGTGTAAGTTGGCGGGAGGTATAAGGAGATTGGTCACTAGAGTAATAAGGTGATTTAGTGGCACTGGAGTGATAAGGAGTTTGAGTCGGTGGGAGTGATAAGGAGTTTAAGCCAGTAGAGAGATAAGGTGATGTGTCGACGGGAGTCATAAGGAGATTAATCGGTGGGAGTTATAAGGAGATTGGCTGGCAGGAGGCATAAGGATATGATAAGCATGGAGAGAGTGAAGATAAAAATCAGCATGAGACAAATATGAGAGGTGTTCTTGCCTTGGACTTAATATGTAATAGGATGACAAAATATCTGAGAATGAGGTCCCTCAAAAATGTGGCCTCACTGGATCATAGCTCCAGTCAAAAGCATTCACTGACCAAAAAAAAAAAGAATTGTTACCCTACCTGCTAAGGTCAGCCACTTACCTTTCCATGTTTCAGTTTTTTTTCCTAACTTTTCCAAAATGTTTCCCTAAAGAGTAGAATCATGATGACCTATACCCAGAGGAAGTCCTAAGTACTTGGTTGGGAGTGATCCTTTCCTAAAATCCAAGATTCTGAGAATATCATTCTCTAATGCAATAGAAGTATTAAAGAATAAAATATATGATTTGTTTTTATTTATAAGCTGACCTGAAGGCTCAAAATACTTGTGTAGGATTTCCTTGAATCTCCTTGCTTCCTCATTTTCTTCTTTCCCATAGAGCATTGAGTCATCCAAAAAAAAATTGTGGGTGGTGGGTTCTAGTTGGCTAGTGATATTGATACCTTTGATCAGACTCTTCTCCCTTATCTCAGTTATGGATCTCCCTAGTGCTTCTAACATTAAAATGAATAGGAAGGGTGACAAAGGATCCCCTTGCCTTAATCCTTGAAAAATCTCAAAAAAACCTTCAGGGTTGTCATTCATTAATACAAAGAACTTAGGCATAGATATACATTCAAAGATGAGGTTAATCATCTGTTTGGAGAAGCCAAAAGATTCTAGGCATTTACAGAGAAATCTCCAATCTACTCTGTCATATGCTTTACTAATATCTAATTGTATCATCATACTAGGCTCTTTACTATGTTGAATATTATGCAGCACTTCTTGGGCTATAATAACTCCATCAAGAATGGATCTACCAGGCACAAAACTAATTTTTTCTTCATCTATAATGATAGGAATGACTGATTTGATTATGTTTTCTAACGTTTTAGTAAATAGCTTGTATAGGGTATTGCATAAGGATATTGGTATGAATTATTCCATGCTTCTCAATACTTCCTTCTTAGGAATGATGGTTAAGAAGGTATTATTTATTTCTATGGAGATATTACCCGAGTTTCTCATACCTTCCAAAGCTGCCACAACTTCCTCCCCAATAAGTGACCAGCATTTTTGATAGAAGAAGGTGGGGAATCCATCTGGCCCAGGAGCTTTGTCAGGGTGCATATGATTTAGGGCTACCTCTATCTCTTCTTTAGTAAATTTAGAATTAATGTGTTGGTTAAGTTCCTTACTTATTAATTTAGTGATAAATTCACTAATATTATTTGAATTAATCTTTTTGGACCCTTCCTTGTTATTTAAGAGATTCTTGAAATATTGGACCGCTTCATTTGATATCAATTCAGGATTGTCAATCCTTACACCTTCTGAGTTTTGAATGGTTTTTATATTGTTTACCATTCATCTATCTTTCATACTATTCTGAAATAATTTAGTGTTCCTATCCCCTTTCACTAGCCATGTCTCCCTAGATTTTTGTTTCTGGAACACCTCCTCCTTTGCAAGAATATCTTCATATTTATGAAGTAAATCCTTCTCTCTAAGATATTTGTCTTGGTCCATTCCTTCTTTCATAACCATCTCATTTACTAACCTAAGTTCTTCCTCAATATTGATCTTGGCTTCATGAATATTTCCAAATACTGACTTATTCCATTCTTTAAGCTTTAATTTGATATTTTTAAGCTTTGATGTTAAAATGAATGCCTTGGAACCCTTAAAGCTCAAATTATTCCACCATTGTTTAATCATATCTAACACCTTCTCATCCAGAAACCACATATTTTCAAATCTGAAAGGGCTCCTACAGGGATTAACCATGTCAAAGATCAAAAGTGAAACTAGGAAATGGTCTGAACCTAAAGTAGGTATAATGATTGAATCTAAATTAAAATCAAATGTTCCCAAATTACCAATGAAAAAGAATATATCTAATTTTTATGTTATATTACTAAAGCCAAGCCTTCTATTAGTCCATGTAAAGGGTCCATTAGTTGTCTTGATATCAAGCATTCCATATTTATCTACCCAGCTCCTAAATTGTGCCATTGTTTCATAATCTCTACCTAACCCCCCATTTTTCCCTTCCAAATTCAGAATAGCATTAAAATATCCTCCTATGATAATTGGTTGATTACTATTTTTATTAAATAGTTTCCTATTTCCTCCCAAAATATAAGTTTCTTTTTTAGTCACGTAGGGCCATAAATATTTATTAGAACAAAGGATGGATTACTTGCTAAGTTTTTAAACCTTCCACCTATCCAGAATCTCAAACTCTCATCTTTATCAAATGTTACTTTATTTTGATCCCAAATAATCGCTACACTCGCTGACGCCCCTTAGGCAGCCTCCCCTAAAAGTTTCCATATCCCTAATTTCTTCTTAAATTTTTCCATCTATATCAAACTAATCTTTGTTTCCTAGATGAGGATAAACTCTTCTTCAAAGGTCTTTAAGAATCATTTTAGGATGCTTTGCTTGTTAGGGGAATTTAAGCCCCTAACAATCCACGTAATGAGTTTCATGGCTCTGTGGGAAGTTACATCCCCTTCCCTGCATACAATGTTTTGATCTTGGCCTGACCCTTAGCACAAGCATCATTTTGTCTTAGCTCACTAAGAGACTTCCTACCCCTAGTTTTAGGTTCTTTCGCACAATCTAGCTTGGTCTTGCCACTACAGGTGATAGCTATCACCTTTTAATTATTTTACCTTCCTCCTCATTTCTTAATTGGTTGGGATACCTTTCTACTACTTCCAATTCCTCCTCTTGACTAATGTTTACTATACTACCTATGAAGTTTTCTCTATTGTTTTCTATATTCTCAAAATTTAAGGGGAAATATACGTCTAGAAGTTCTATTGACTTTTCTATGTTAACATATCCTCTTAGTCCTTCCCCTAAGTTACCTTCATGGTTCCTACTATCGCCTTCCATGATAAGGTTTGCATTATTTATTGAGTCTAAATCTAAGTTGCAATTTCCTTGAGTATCATCTTGTTATGTGGTATTATTCACACTATTACCTATTTTATCTATGTATAAGGCTTGTACTACCTTACTAGTAATATACTAAAGAGTGTTTAAATCCTTATCTGGATAAGTCTATTGAAGCTCTAATAGAGCACCTTCCTTTATTTGACATCTTGAATCATTTTAATTGTATACCTTATTACTCAAGAGATCATTTCCAGTACAATCCTTACTATTAATCTGTTTAATTCCAGTATTTCTTTCTTCGAACACTTCTTCCTGAGGGGCTATTAGATTTTTTATATTGATGTTAACCCTAAGTAGATCTACATCCCCGTTTGAGATTTTTTTTGTGGTTCTAACACCTCCCTTACCTCTAGTTGAGGCCTTGACCCATTCTTAATGTTAGAAACCTCCCCAACCTTCACTCTTAATTTAGATGATGGATCTCCTTCTTTTATCTTGTGTGTTTTGTCATAATCTGGAAAACTTCTACTATCCTTAGTAAGGGATAGTTTCAGAGTTTTGGGAGTCTGAGATTCCATTTCATCTAAGTTGCCCCTAAGTAACATCACCTCTAAAAGAAAAATATGATTATCTGCCTCCAGTATTCCTACTACGAGAAGTTTTTTCTGCCAGTCGAGTTCCTCCTTGTCACAAATTTCATCTAAAAAAAGGTCCATTAGCTCATCCAATGGTGATTCCCCTATATAGTTGGTAATAATATTCACTTCCTTCTCTACTTTGGATTCATCTTTGAGTGGGATAATTGCTAGATTAGTGTTTAGAGAAATGTTCTTTATGGCTTTGATATCAAGACTATTTCTAATATCTTCTGTATCTCCCACTTGAGTGTTCCCCAACTTCACACAATCAGTAATTGGTTGTTCATTATTCAGAAGCCTATTTTTATTGATTAAAATTTCTCTTTTTTTGTTAATATCCTCCATGTTTATAGTAACATCCAGTATTTGTTCTAAACTATTGTCAATAATCTGGTCAGTCAATTGATCAATCTTGTGGTTCCTGGTTGGGGTTATGATCTCATTATGTACGTTATCATGAGATGGGTGGGGGTTTTCAGGAGTTCCCTTGATTGGTTTGGATGCACAATTATTTATTTTATTCCTAGGAATATCCTTACACCTCGAGGTATTTTCCTGGTTATCATTATCCATGTCTTCTTCTAGATTGATTGCTTGTGTGGGTGATGTATGTTGTGATTCTCTGGAGGTGATAAGGAAGCCCCATTTTTCTCATTAAAATAAATAACAAGGAAGTTTTGTTTCTCCATTGGGTTAATGATATCTTCAAATATTTCTCCTTCCTCACGGTCTATGTGTATTGGGGAAGGGATTTCAGATTTATTGCTGGTAGGAGACTTTCTCTCTATTGTTAGAATGTCATTAAGGTCTGTCATGCTTTTATTAAATCTAGAGATCTCTCCCTACCTTCCAAGAGATTGAGGGGATAATAGTGTTATGTAGCTATTTAAATTGCCTGCATATAATTTAGGTTTTAGATGATAAATAGACCGATTAGTTATAAATTTAATTGGTTTTAAAAAAATTACGTTCTCCCGTGATTGAATTAGGATTTTGATATCAGAAGAGTTGAGATAATTTTCTTCCAACCCTAATGTACCTCCCATTCTATCCCCCAATTGTATGATGATTTTGTTGTGCATTAACTCTACCGAGAAGTTCAGAATGTAAATCCATTTCGGCACCAATAGAGAATCGAACATTTCTAGATTAAAATTAGGTTTTCATTAAATGAATTTGACAATGAAACCCTTGTAAAAAATTGGTTTATTGTTTGTTAATTTGCTTCTAAATGATGAATCCTTACATTCTAAGTAAAAATAATTATTAGTGAGTGGAGTAATGCTTACCTAGGACCCAAGATCCTCCTTGAACCAGTTGGCGATATTGGCCATGGAGTTATCCTATTCCATACCATTTAGCGAAGAGTCTATTTGTTTTACAATGATTCCAAAGGCCTTCTATGTATACATCATTCCTAATGATATCCATTTCTTCTAGTCTATTATTGGTGATTGATTCATATTTTGTTGACTACTCAGAAGCCCTTGGATACGGCTTTCGGATAACCCTGCTAGGGTTAGGTTGATTCCTTCATCAAGGCGGGAGTAGGGATTTAGCTTGATGAATAGGGTGCAATTGGTGATGACTTATAAGATTTGGGTGAGTATGCTTCTAAGATTTAAGGGATTTGACCATAATCCATTCTCCGTCCTCAGTAGCAGTGGGTCACCCAGGGGAGTGGAATGTTTGTTCCATCACCCAGAGTCCTTCATCTCTGTAAGAAGAGGTTTTGAGATAGTCGCTTGTCCTTGGTCATGGTTGTTGAGAGCAGAAAAACTATTTTGGGTTTGCAGAGTTTGTCTTTGAATGTTTACTTGTCTTCTGCATTGAATATAAGGGTAAAAGATATATTTTGTCTTCCTTAATACCTCAGTCTCCTTATTAATTCGGTCACACATAAGCAGAGCCATTTTTTAATTAAATGATAATTCCCCTTGACAATGATTAACACAATACGAATATGAATATAATATTATAATAATATTTTTATTTAGGAATAAATATTTAGGGTTAAGATTAGCTTTAAGTTATGGTTAACATTATTTGATAAAGATTATAATTAAATTAAATTAATGTTGACAATTACAATTAAGGTTAACAAAGGTTATATTTGCTTGTGTTTAGATTTACTCAATTTAATTTAAATCTTTTAATTTTTAAAGATTAATATAAATTAATATTGCTACTCTTTTTAAATTAGGTCTAGAATGATGTAATTTATTAATATAGAAATAAGAATACAAAAATAAATAAATTATAATATAATATAATAACAAATGATAATTCACTATTAGTATTGTATTGCAATCTTAAACTTAGACTATCATTATTTCAATATAAAATTTATCCTAATATAATATATTAATATTAATATGAAGAAAATATTATATAATATTATAGTATTACAGTAAACATTATGTATCAATTATGATTGCAATTGGGTTTAATGTTCAATTAGGTGTTATATTTCTAAATATATTCTTCTTCTCTAGTTTTGTCAATTTGCTCTTTGATTATTTTTAACAAATAGTCAATTAAGGATAATTCCAAGATTAGTTCAAGTGTGTGTCAAAGCTAATTAATATTTTGAAAAATGTCAAAAAACAACAATACTTAGTTATCTCAAGGTCATATAAACTTAGTGATCCATATGAGACACTACTACCACAACACTATTAAATTCAACATTCGAGTTCTTCAATTTGTACCCTTCAATATATTATTTGACCTATATTTTACTATCGGCGTAACCATTGCACCTCCTTTTGGTACAAGTGGTAGTAGATACCATTTGGGAGATGGTATCTAAAATATCAAAATGAATATGGTTTTTTAAACATGCTTGCAAAGATGTTAATTGATAGACTTGGATTTTATGTTATGTCCCTCAAAAATAATCATTCTGCGGAGTGAAGTTGCCAAAGTCCAATGTCATTGAATATAAATAGACGTTTTAAAATAAAAAACTAAAGAAAATTATATTTGTTAAAAAAAATTTAAAAAATTAGTAATACTTCATTTACATTTTGAGTTTGTCGTTGTTCATTAAAATTATTATGTTTAAATTGGTAACCACGTATTATGGTGTTTAATTGATATGTGGAAGAGATATTTAAGTTCAATTATATGAATGTTAATTAAATGATCTTCTACACTCAATATAAATCTATATAGATATGTGACAGTTTTGCATTGTTAGTATAAAAAGTGATCGCTTTTTTCACTCCAAGGGCCACCCATTATATTTAGGCTTACACAATGTAAAGTTTCATGGTTGTAAAGATGAATTAATTCTCGGGCCCAAAATAATAGGTAAGGTTCCTTTGTAGTTTGATAAGGACATGAATGCAAGTTCACACATACATATGATTAAACATGGATTAGATCTTGCCAAAGTATTTTTAATGTTAAGCTGCACGTTGCATATTACGTTTGAACTTGATACTAAAATTATTTAGTGATAGTAGAAATGAAATCTTCATATTTTCTAATATGATGAATTCTAGTTCATTGGTGTCTTGAAAGATATGTTTTGGAAGAATTATTATAGAGTATGGATATAAATTATCTATATGTACTAGAAATTATTGATATCAAACAACTCTAAGGAAAGTAGTGGTCATATACATAGATCCAACTTGTTCGTTTGAAAAGAAGGTGTATCTTTATTATAAATGTTACATTTAATTTATTTTTTATGTGTTATTAAAATCCATGCATCATCTATTACACGAGTTATATAGGGGTGCAACATTTAAAGTCTCTATTTTCAATGTGAAAAGAAGAGAAAATATATTTTCTCTTGAAACTACTTACAGAGATGCAACATCTATATGAATCCTCTCTTATACTCCTAATATGCCCAACTAATTCAATCTCATAAAGCTTGATATCTCTCAATTGTCATTCGGATAGTAGAGTTTAACCTTCTTTTTCAAATGAGGTGAATTATAAAATTACATTGCTAGCTATTATGTAAATGTTCAATCGTTGCATGATGGACACCTTTTGATTTTTTAGAAAAATAGAAATTAAAGCTAAAATTGAGATTAGAATTTTAAACTTAGCATTCAAAAAGCCAAATATTCAATTGTAATCATCCAAATTACTTATTGTTGAATGTGTTTTTTAATATGGTTGTTTTTATCATCCACAAATATCATGTTGAAGATTGAGATAGTTGTATAGAGTGTTGGATACCTCATTTAGATTATATTAAACTATCATGTTATGAGGATCCTCCTAATTCATAAGAAATACATGAAGAATATTTTTTATAAAGGAAAAAACAATAGATACACTTACAGACTCAAGGATCTTCTCACACTTGACATGGGAATGTACTCGATTCTTTAAAGTGTTAGTGAGTCCTTATTTGTGTACCATGATCGTCAAACTTACCTAAGGTTGAGCTTTAAGAGGATTTTCTCATAAGAGTGCTAGTGGTTAAAATTAATGCAATAGTTTACTATTCATATTACTATTTATGGTTTGAAAGATATCTCCATATCATATTATCTATCTTGAAATCCTTTATTTTTAAGATTTGTCAATCCTACGTATGGTGCAACATGTTTTTGGCTATAATATATGACATGGCCATATTTTTTGAGATATTTTTGTCATGGTCACTTTATTTTCATGACTTTCTTATAATAGTAGCACACCTAGAGTCATATAAAAGATATTGAGATTTGATTGGTTTGTGATGAATGTTTATTGTCTTTGAGGTGTTCATTAAAGATGGACACACTAATTTTCACATATTGACCTTTTATGCCATATATCATTTCCTCTTCCTACAATATTTATTATATAGAACATAATGTTTTCCTTAGGGTACATATTCTTATTGGTGCAGGAGCACACCTAGCTCAAACCCTTAGCTCTTTATTTCTGGCATGTACTGACTCTAGCCAAGTCAGGAGAGTTTGTGTGGACCTTAGAAGGTATTTTGTTTTCCCTAAGATGGATATGACTAGGTCAATCCATGTCTAGCTAGGTTTCTTAGTTGGTTTCCTGATTTTTGGTTAACACTGTGTCAGTTAACACTATGTCGGTTAACACTGTGTCAGTTAACATTGTGCCAGTTAACACTATCGGTTAACACTATGTCGGTTAACACTGTGCCAGTTAACACTGTCGGTTAACACTGTCGGTTAATTTAGACTGGTGGTCGGTTTTACGTTACTGTTGATCGTTAAAGTCAGTCGTAACGGCCCGTGAAAAGTGAATCTTGTCTTTTATGGACAATATGGTTAGTTGTAACGGTTCCTAAAGAGATGCTTGCGAATATGTGGGCAGTTAGGGTCGTTTCAATGAGAGGATGGTTATTAATAACATCCCAAGCCTTCATTTTAGAGATCTAGAGAGAGTAGAGATTGAAGAAAAGAGAAGCTACAAGAAATCATAGAGTTGCAGATTATTGTATTGTTTTGTTGTGTTTCCAGTAATGAGAAGTTGTAGATAGTGGGTTTAGTGGATATCAACCTTCTTTGTTCATTTTGCATGCAAGTAGATTAGTTACTTTATTTTCTATTTTGTAAGTTCTTAGTTCTTCACCCGTTCTGGGTTGTGAGCAGTGATGGCCCCTCAAGATTCCTAAATCCATGGTGAGAATCATGTGTTGGGATGGAACTCGAGAGGAGCCCTTGTACATAGTTTCTTTTTTGTTTTCTGTAGGAGAAGCAATAGAAAAGAGTCTGGAGATCTTACCCTAGGTGAGCTTGGTAATAGTCTGGCTAGGGAAGAGAATGAAAGCAATGTTCTGAAAACATTGAATAAGTGAGAAGAATGAATCTATTTGTGTAGGTTCAGCAAGAAGAAGATGAAAAGCACTTCGATGGGGACTGAGTCTTGAAGAGGA
>MU226187.1:326042-336504 GCA_018584345.1 Thuja plicata | reverse complement strand
ATTTATGTTGTTGTAGACAGATTTAGCAAGATGGCACATTTTATATCTTGTAAGACCATTCATGATGCTTGTAACATTGCACAGTTGTTTTTCAGTGGAGTGGTGAGGATACATGGACTCCCACTTATTATTGTTTCAGACAGGGACAGCAAATTCATGAGCCATTTTTGGAAGACCTTATGGCAAAGGCTGGGTACTAACTTGTCTTTTGGATCTGCATATCATCCACAGACAGATGACCAAATAGAGGTGGTCAATAGGAGTCTTGGTAACTTACTAAGATGCCTCACAAAGGATTATGGTCAAGCATGGGACCAACTCGTTGGACAAGCTGAATATGCATACAATGATACAGTGAACAGATCAACTGGTAAGAGTCCCTTTGAAATAGTTTATGGTTTTCACCCAAGAGGGATTTTTGAGCTTAGAGAATTGAAGGAAGGAATGCATGGTAGTGGATATGCTGAGGAATTTTCTCATTCAATGAGAGAAGTCCATGAAAGTGTGAGAAAGAACTTGATTGAAAATGCTAAAAAGGTAAAGCAAAAGGTGGATGCAACAAAGAGGGATGTTCAGTTTCAGATTGGAGACTTTGTGATGGTACACTTGAACAAACATAGGCTGCAAAAAGGTGTCCCTCACAAGCTATAGATGAAGAGGCTAGGTCCATGTAAGATACTGGCAAAGTATGGAAACAATGCATACAAGGTGGAGCTTCCTAAAGACATTGGGTTGTCACTGGCTTTCAACATTGTAGATTTGATAGCATACAAAGGACCAATTCAAGATGTTGATTAGAACCTTCAAGAGGTAATACAAGAGGTAAAAGATCTAAAATTAGCCCCTACTCCATCTATGACAGCTAAAAAGATACTAAAGGGTCTACAAGAAGACTAGGAACAAAGAGTATATGGAGCACCTTATCAAATGGCATGAAAAAGAAGATGTTGATGCTACTTGGATTAGAAAAATAGAATTCCAAAGGTTGGGCATTGATCCAAACATGCTCAATCCAAGGATGGATTAACCTTTCTTTTGTTTTGGGGAGTATGGTGCAGGAGCACACCTAGCTCAAACCCTTAGCTCTTTATTTCTGGCATGTACTGACTCTAGCCAAGTCAGGAGAGTTTGTGTGGACCTTAGAAGGTCTTTTGGTTTCCCTAAGATGGATATGACTAGGTCAATCCATGTCTAGCTAGGTTTCTTAGTTGGTTTCCTGATTTTTGGTTAACACTATCGGTTAACACTTTTTCAGTTAACATTGTGTCGATTAACACTGTGTCGGTTAACACTGTGTCAATTAACATTGTGCCGGTTAACACTGTCAGTTAACACTGTGTCGGTTAACACTGTGTCGGTTAACACAGTCGGTTAATTTAGACTGGTGGTCAGTTTTATGTTACTGTTGGTCGATAAAGTCAGTCGTAACAGCCCGTGAAAAGCGAATCTTGTCTTTTATGGATAGTATGGTCAGTTGTAACAGTTCCTAAAGAGATGCTTGCAAATATGTGGGTAGTTAGGGTCATTTCAATGAGAGGATGGTTATTAATAACATCCCAAGCCTTCATTTTAGAGATCTAGAGAGAGTAGAGATTGAAGAAAAGAGAAGCTTTAGGAAATCACAGAGTTGCAGATTATTGTACTATTTTGTTTTATTTCTAGTAATGAGAAGTTGCAGATAGTGTGTTTAGTGGATATCAACCTTCTTTGTTCATTTTGCATGCAAGTAGATTAGTTACTTTATTTTCTATTTTGTAAGTTTTTAGTTCTTCATCCATTCTAGGTTGTAAGCAGTGATGGCCCCTCGAGATTCCTGAATCCATGGTGAGAATCATGTGTTGGGATGGAACTCGAGAGGAGCCCTTGTACATAGTTTCTTTTTTGTTTTTTGTAGGAGAAGCAACAGCAAAGAGTCTAGAGATCTTACCCTAGGCGAGCTTGGTAATAGTCCAGCTAGGGAAGAGAATGAAAGAAATGTTCTGAAAACATTGAATAAGTGAGAAGAATGAATCTATTTGTGTAGGTTCAGCAAGAATAAGATGAAAAGAACTTTGATGGGGACTGGGTCTTGAAGAGGAGGTAAAGTTGAGAGTGACTTACCTCTTTTTAGGGTTGTGAACACCCTAAGAGCTCTAGGAGAAAGATCTCATAACAGAGCCAAGCTAGTTCTATAGCAGCAACAAGACTTCTGTCCACATCACTTATACCCTACTTTAACCTACTTATACACTTGTCAAATGATTTGATCACATACTTGATATAGTTGCAAGACCCATTATTTCCTTTGGGGTTACATTTTCTCACAACTTTCTTATATACTAGGGAGAAAAATACCTTGACACTTGTTATCAATTTACGATCCTACATTCTTACTAGATGGTCCTATGCATTTGTAGTTACATGATTATTATTCTATTATCACTATTCGAACTCACATGATTGATGGACATATAAGCACATTTTTCTATCTTAGATCATGTTATTACACAATGCTTATTATTACAATATTGTTACATGTTTTTATGTATTTTTTATGCTACAAATATTTTTGTGCTTGTATTTAATTCCATATATGTTCATGTGCTAATATGGAACACTCACACCAAGGAGCATACACAAGGAATCTAAGAATGATTTAGTACTCATTATACGGATCTTATATCCCTTTCATGAGTGTCACAATATTAATTTTGATGTTGATTAAGATTATGCATATATTTATAATGCATGATCATAGTAGATTGTTTAATTACAATAAATTTATTTAGGGTTTTAAAATAAATTTTGTTTTGATTTCTAGTAGATATTAATCCACCTAAGAAAAATTCTTAAACACCTCCCCATGAAGAGCCTCATGAAGAACAAGTAAATGAACCTCCTCCATCAATCCATAGGCATCCCCCAAGCACCCAAGAAGATCTTATAAACCAAACAAAAAATAACTGTACAATCCTAAATTGTAAGCACCTATAATTAAAGATACTCAATTGGGCCTCATTTTAGTATCTTCGAGTTTTCATGTATGTTATACTTGATCTAGCCTTGTACCACATATATTTTTGGTGTTCTCTCTATATTCTTGGCTCCCAACACCAATTTCATCAATTTTGGGGGGAATAGGTCGGCCCACCCAACCTATTCCTTAGTTTTTTCCTCAAAATTTGAATTGGAGGCCCATCTCAATGATTGAGTGGGAATTCCATAATCCCTTCGGCCTACTCTGAGTTTTGAGCCCTAAAATGTTGTGAGAGGTATATAAACACCATATCTCTCCTCATTTTATAACACAATAATGATTTTCAATCTAAGTTTAAGATTTCATGTTGGCTCTCAAGATTAGAAGGCAAGCATTCAAGTATTCCAACTCGAGCATTCTTCAAGCATCCAAATCATCCTTTGAAGGAAATCTTCTCCATTTTATCAAGATTATCTCCCTCATAAAGGAAAAGTAGAGGAGACCATAAATAAGAAAGAAGATTATTTATCCATTCGCATTCATTCATATATTATTCAAGGTAAGGTTCAACCAAGCATAACGTCCATCAACATTTGAGGAGTATTCATAGATCTATGCATTTGTGAAGGGAATCATTGATTCTTCTCTGTATTTCAAGACATAAAATCTATATACAACTACATTAAAGAAAATTTCAAGCATCGTAATAAACATTATGACACCATGTCCAGTTATGAAGGTATACGCCTTTACATTGTAGATCTAATATCTACTTTGCATTTACAATATTTCCTTTCATGTAAGTTCATTTTGATTTCAAGGTTGATTCTTCAACTGGAGTTTGAATATGGAAAACACCTTTCTATACAACATTTTCATCTTTTTTGTGCAGGTACATGTAGCGTTCACACTGAATCAGATCTGGGTAGTTCAAGACCACGTGAACAATCTAAGACTGAAAAAGAAAAAAGAAAAAGTGCATGGAACGGGTCGACCTAGGAAACCTAGTCCTCATAAAAGGTTGGTCCAAGTGACCTAGTCTCCCCAAAATAGGCTCAAATTAATTTTACAAGTTAGTGACATCTTATGGACCCCATTTTTGGCATTTGTACTGAGCTATCTGATCTTTGTTAATATGTGCATCCCAAAACCTGCCTTTCTTCATATTTAGCTCTCTATCTTGCATTACCCAATCATATCTCACTAATAAATATCCTGAAGTATACACAAAATGAGGGATAATTTCACTCTCTTAGCACTTAAGTCCTACTTGATCCTAGTGTTCCATCTTCCTTTGAATGTACCTAAAGGATTGGTTAGGTGTTGCATTAGGGAACCATTCTAGATCTCCTTATTGTTCTCCTAGCCACATTCTCTTATTGTACATTTTTGGTGAACTCAACTCATATATATCCACCTTTTATTTGTTAGTTAGATGTGTTTTTCATACAATTCATTAGGTTTCATATGTGATTATGTATTTTAATTACATTTGTGTTGCATAAACTTGATGAAATATTTGCATTGTTTAGACATATCTCTATATCATGTTTTCTTATGCATGAGTGTTATGACTTTGAGTCCTACATAAATCATTCTAGTGAGAATAAGTTGTAGGCTTGTGGGTTCCTTTGATCTTGATTCCTCTATGTTTCCTAGGAATTTTGATGATACAAACATGCCTACTAATGACATTCCCACTATTGTTGAGATTTCCTATTTCCACTCTTCTCATGTTGAAGATGAAACAATAATAATTTTTTCTATCCAAGTGCAAAAACTCTCTAAATATTTTAATTTTTTTACCAATGATTAGGTCAAGAGCATTCTAATATGGAAGTCATCTCCTTAGTAGAAAGAATGAGAAAGTTGATTCACAATGATGAGAATGGTGTTGATTTATTGTGTGCTCTATCTCATATTATTATTAATAATGTTAAACCTATCAAATATTTTCCTCATGATATTTGTCTCTATCAACCTAACACTAGTTTTGAGACTTCTATTCTCATTCCTACTTTATTGCCTAGTGTTCCTACATATACTCCACCTCTCTTGACAACATTTGTTTCAAACATTAATCCTACACATGTTAGTCTTGGAAGTATTCCTAATCCTATCAATCCTACTATTACAAGTGTCCCATGTATTTCCCAACCATCATACATACCTACTTACAACAATGTACCATTTGCATATTCCAATGTTCTAACAAATTGCCTCCATGACTCGGTCCAAATTCAATATTCTCACTTATGAGATTTCTAGACCTTTGTCCAAATAGACATAATTTGTGTTGTTATCCCACAATACATTTAAAATCCTCATTTGTTGACCTATACTAGACAAGGTGATCCCTTGACTCCTGTGAAGACATTCCAAATATTGTGTAGTGACTCCTCTCGTGATTATAAACTCATGGCTGAATTGTTTAATAGAACATTTAGAGATAAGGACTTGTGATGGTATTGTTCTTTGCCTCCTTATTCTATCGATTCATTTCAAAAACTTGTTAATGTTTTCATTCAATAGTTTCAAAATAACATTATTCCTAAGATTTCTTTGACTTGTTTGATTCGCTGTAAATAAGTTGTTAAAGAAAAAGTGACGGATTTCATTAGTAGATTTAAAGATTTGAATGCTCCAATTCCTTATCATGTGCCTAATACTGATGTGCAATGTATTTCCATTGCTAATTTATAAAAATACATTAGAGATAAGATATTAATTTTTGAATTCTCTTCCTTTACTCAATTGTGTGCAGTGCTTCATAATTATTAGCTTCAAGTGACTCTATTTGAAACCTCTAGTCTAATGGCTCTTATTGATAAGAGTTAAATGTTGCATCCCAACCATTTCAAAAGTTTCAGAAACCTAAAGGCTTTATAAAGATCAACAACTCATCAAACAACATTGATGCACATGTGGCAGCAACATCCAAAGGTGTGGCTCCTCTGTCATCTATTTTCAAACCATCTCATAATTTTACACCTCTTTTTGAATCTTTGCATAATGTGATATTGAGGTTGATTAATATTAATGTTTTAACACTTCATTCCATTGAGCCAATTGATCCATCCTATAAAGCATCTAAATTATTTGATCCCAAAGCCTTTTGTCAATACCATCATCAATCTGGTCATGATACTAAAACAATTTTTTTTTAAAGACTATTGTTCAAGGCCTTATTGATTCTAATATTGTATTTTTTGAGGGTGTTAATGATCAAGGAAACAAATATGTTACCCCTTCCAACCAAAACTTTCAAATCTATACAAATCCCTTACCTTATCATTATACCAATACCATTGAGTCTACCTATTCATTACCTTCCTCTTCCACCAATTGTATTGACTCTCATAAACCCATTATTATGAATTTTGATCATATGTGTACCGAGGCCAACAATGTTGTCAACCTTATTGATGAATCCAAACCTAAACCCAAGCCAAAACATAAAGTTTGCATTACAATTGATCCTAAGGAGACTATTAGTGCATATGATGGTCCTCTTTACATTTATGTGAAGATTAATGGTCTTCCCTCTTGTGGAGTCCTTATATATCATAATCGCATGGTGAATGTTATAACAAAATACTATATTTTCACAAGACACCTCCATCAAGACTCCTATGATAAATCAGATGTGATGATTAATACTTTCAATGGTTTTTCTTATCCTACCCATGGTTCCATTACCTTTTCCATTGAGGTTGGTAAGAAATATTTAGATGTCAACTTTTTTGTTATCCCAACTTTTCATCAATTTCAAGTTATACTTGGCCTTCCTTGTCTCACTTCCATGAAAGATAATTCCTCTCCTATCCAAAAGTGTTTAAAATTACACCATAATAAATAAATCATCACAATTAATCATAGTGTCTATTATCCTTTAGCGATTCATGGGAACTTTGAACTTGAATTCTTTTTGCATGGCATGTGTCAACCAATTCAACCTTGCCAAGATCATTTCTTCTTATCCTACCAATAATTCAAAGTCCAAATGATTTGTGAAATTAGCAATCCTAAGGATGTCCCATCTTATTTTCCTTGACATGGACTCCTTACCACACCTAACATCCCTCATATTTATGCTTATGTTCCACCTCCTATATCTTACAAATATCATGTAACTTCTATCTCTCAACTTAGTGTGGTTCCTTATGTTCTTCCTCCTAAATAAGAAAAGGACTTGCATTATTGATCCCAAACCAACACAATTTTTTTTAAAAATATATATATAACCATTGTGTTCATGACTACTATTGTATACATCGTGCTAGAGCACATGATTTTTCTTACCAGAACATGTTCTCCCCTAAAACACCTTCTAATGCATTGATTCCCTTTGACCAACCTATGCATAGATCAAGGGAGGAAGTTAATCTTAAGAAAATCCAATTGCTTAAACATGATGATTCTAATTGTATTAAAGATTATATTGTGATTAAATTGGTTAAATAAGATAATATTGATTATGATGACATGTATGAGCTTATTGATGTTAATCATGAATTACCAGCTAGATTTTCATAAATATTATCCCTAGCTCCTAGTGAAAAACAAAGTGACTCATCATTAGAGAATGGTCCTTATTTGGAACTTGTGATAGCTCTATCTGTCATGCTTGACATTGTGCCTCTTGTATGTTTCTCACCTTCCCTAAACAATAAAGATCAAGATGGGGGGAAAGACGATATGCTTGACTACCTACTCTTGTATGGTGGATTATCTTTGTGTGTTTGTTTGTTTGTGTTGTTCTTCCCTAGTGATGTGTTTCTCGTTATATATTTTTTTTAGATTTTTTTATAGGACCCTTGTTGCTTTATTGGTGCAAGGTGATAAAGGAATCAACCTGTCATTGCATTACTCTATTTGTATCTTATTTATTTTATATGTTGTATACATGTTATTTCATGCATGTGCTTTTTTTATAAATGTACCTTTATGTTGTCTAATTGGGGATGATGAAAAATGGTAGCATTCTATTCTTTTTGGTCTCTTCAATGTAGACCCAAAAACATTTTTGTTTGTATCTCTTATGTGATCTACTTCCATTGTGCTCGTAGTTCTTCTATCTTTGGAGGATGATGTGAATTCATTTCCATAATTCTTAATATACATGAGTTATCTTATGATCATACATACTCCAAAATTATTAGATCTCTTGGTACTCTATTTTTTCATGTGCTTTATTTCCCTTGGTGTGTCCTTGCTTGGGGGCATCTCAAAGTGGAAACATCTTATGGATGCATGTATGCTCCATTAAAGCCATTGATCTAGTTAAAGTATTTTCAATTTATTTAACATGGGGGTATATACTCTAGTCCTTCATTCACATTTTGCACACATATGTGCATCAATGTAATTCATTGCTTTGATCTCTCAATGGATTTTATAAGGAGAAAATGTTTTTTATTGGATTCACCCTTTCATTATATTATCATACATTATTCATTATTTAGTACATCCCTTTTGAGACTATGCTTTCCTTTGAACCGATCCCTCTTTTCTAGATGCCTTTTGAAGACAATTCTTTCCTTAGGACTGATCCTCCTATGGTGTATTTCCTTGTGGACAATGCTTTGCTTGGTTATCATTTTTCATGGGTTGACTAGCATAAAACAACTTACTAGACTATCAACTCTCTCTCTCTCTCTCTCTCTCTCTCTCTCTCTCTCTATATATATATATATATATATATATATNACTCTCAACTCTCTCTCTCTCTCTCTCTCTCTCTCTCTCTCTCTCTATATATATATATATATATATATATATATATAGCCCATAGTAAGTCAAAACCTTATTAGGATACTTGTTCATCTCTCTTTTCTTTCTCTCTCTCTTTTTTGAGTGTTGCTTCTTTTTATCTTGGTTTTGGATTTGATAAGTGATGACATGTAACTGGTTGAATGTTTGATAATGTTAAGTTGAAGATAATACAAGGCATTAAATCAGTTAATGGTTTGTATTGTCATTGATGTCAACTTGATATCATCTGTACGGTCATGTACATAATACCAAAGACTTCAAAGAATCAATGGAACAAAGGTTATGCTTTCAGCAATACATAAAATTCAAGTATTCACTAAGTGACAAACAACACTGACAGAGTGCACACCATCGGTAAAAGCAAAAGAGAAAAGTCACAGTGATACCCGACGAGCAGAAGATAGTGTTGCCCTACGAAGCAAAACCACAGGATGCCTAACGAGCTGAAAATAGAGTTGCCCGATGAGTAAAATCCAATGATGCTCGACGGACGGAGATCCTGAAGCTAACTAGAGTCACACTAATGGAACTGTCAGTTGTCACCGATGACTAACTGTGGAGTTGATCGACAGAATAGAGAGTTCAGAAAAACAACAAAATATCTAGCTGACAAGAGCTAAAGATAGACTTAACTGGTTGTTTTCTTTGTTTTATTCAATCAGAGTTAAGTGATTGATTTAAATAATATTTGTATAGTTGGCAAGAAGATAACTATGAGATAAATCAGGAGTTATGCTTTAAATTAGATTGGCTGGATTGTTTTTCACGCAAAGAATCAAGAATCAATGAATATCATGTCTATATAAGAGACAAGCTTAATTCATTTTTGTATGCATGGGAAGGGGAGTGAATAGAAAGAGGATGCTGAAGAGAAACTGATGAAGAATAACTTCATACAGTCCTGATCAATCAAGCTAAAGGAGAGCTAAAGAATTATGTAGACACCGATGAACAGTGAAGCACAGTATCACAGAGAAGAAAGTGTGGAGCACAAAGAATTGAATTGATACATTGATCAGAGAGGTAATGTACTTAAATAGATCTAAAAATCTGCAATTCAAAGTTGCATCATAAACAGGTCATAATGTTTCAGTTTAACCATTGAAGCATCAAGTCTCTTAAGCAAGCAGGACTTAACAGTCTTCTATATATTGAGGTACATCACAAGGAGTGCCAAAAAGGTTGATTCATGAAAGTAGCATTGGACTTGCCCGATACCTATTGACAGTCTAAGAAGAAGGCTGATTCAAGGATGGTAGCAATAGATGTCCGATACTAAGTGACAACCTCTATGTATAAAATCCTCTAACAAGGTCACACTTAACAGTGTGTTTGTAACCTTTAATAGGGTTGGCTCCTAACAGGGCTCACTTCAGAAGAGTGAAAATTTGGGGTGCCGGTCCCAGTGGTTTTTCCCTTAACAGGGTTTCCACGTTAAAATCCATGTGTTATGTGTGTATGATTTATTACTTTACTATTTTACATTTCACATATGCTTTTTTGGATGGATTGGTATACTCTGCTTATTTACTAAGTTTTGGTGAATAGTTTTACTACTTATCGGTAATCAAGGAGAATAAGGACAGACAAGGAAAACTGATAGACAGTTAAATCATTATTAGTATTTCATGGCATACATCTTGTAGGGACATAATAATCTGAGGTTTATTTGATTGGTGGTAAATAGTTGAAGGACAAATTTTGAGGCCACTGATTCACCCCCCCCCCCCC
>MU226187.1:307219-323962 GCA_018584345.1 Thuja plicata | reverse complement strand
AAACAAAGTGGTAAGGATTTGAAATTTTTGAGATCAGATAGAGGAGGAGAATTTATATCAGATGAATTCACTAATTTATGTAATGAGCATGGTATAAAAAGACAGGTTTCTGCACCAAGAACACCACGGCAAAATGGGATTGTTGAGAGAAGGAACAAATCAATAGTTGATTATGCAAGAACACTGATGATAGAGAAAGGCATCACCCAAATCTTCTGGAGGGAAGTTGTCAGCATTGTTGTCTATACACTTAACAGAGTACAATTAAAGGACACAAATAAGACACCTTATGAGCTATGGTATGGTAAAACACCCAATGTAAGTTACTTGAAAATGTTTGGTAGTCAATGTTATGTCTTAAAGGATGATAGAAATGGAAAGATTGATGCCAAAAGTGATGAAGGTATTTTTCTGGGGTATTCTACCAAAAGAAAAGCTTTTAAATGTCGCATCAAGGCCTCTAACAAAATAGTTGAAAGTGCAAATGTAAAGATTGATGAATTTGCAGAAAAGAATAAGTTGGAAAGCACAAAAGAACTAGAGGACTACAACAATTTTGTATATTATGAAGAACCCAACACTCTACCTAAGCAACAATTCTTAATTCCATAACAACAGAATGTTGCAACCGACAGTCAGACTATTGTTACCGACGGTCAGGATAATGATCAAGATAATGTACAAGGTAATGAAGAACAAAATGAAGATCAAAATAATGATCAAGTTGATAGACAAAGAACTGTACCTGTACTTGCAAGATATGTAAGAAGGAACCATCCAGAGGTCCAGATCATAAGAGATAAGAAAGCTAGTACAAGAACAAGAAGTAAGTATTTAAACTCAACTTGTTTAAATTGTGAGTTTGAGCCAAAATTTATCAATGTTGCACTAGATAATGAGGAATGGATAAGTGCTATGAATGATGAGATTAAGCAGATTGAGAAGAACAAAACATGGTCACTTGTGCCAAGACTAGATGACAAGAATGTCATCGGTATAAAATGGATATTTAGGAATAAGCTGAATGAGAATGGAGAAGTCACAAGGAACAAAGCAAGGCAAGTATGCAAAGGGTATGCACAAGAGTAAGGTATAGAATATGGAGAAACCTTTGCACCCGTTGCTAGGCTAGAAGGAGTAAGACTACTACTTGCTTATGCTGCATATAAAGGATTCAAAGTATATCAAATGGATGTCAAGTCAGCATTCCTAAATGGAATACTTGAAGCAGAGGTATACATTGAACAACCAAAAGGGTTTGTTGATCTAGACAAGAGAAACATGGTATGTAGACTTCACAAAGCCTTGTATGGATTCAAACAAGCTCTCAGAGCCTAGCACAAACAACTTCATTCCTATCTAATAAGTATTGGATTTATAAGGACTAGTGAAAACAGTAATCTTTATTTGAAAGAAGATATTGATACTAACACTTTGATTGCTGAAATATTTGTTGATGACATCATATTTGGAGGCAATGATATGATATGCAAATCATTTGCTAATGAGATTAGAAAAGAGTTCAAGATGTCTATGTTTGGAGAGATCAAGTTCTTTCTTGGTCTACGGATCATTCAACAAAGTGAAGGTATTTTCATTACACAGTCCAAATACATCAAAGAGGTCCTAAAAATATTCAAGATGGAAGATTCCAAACCAGTTGGAACACCGATGGCTACTGGATGTAAGTTGAAAAAGGAAGACAAGACAATAGAGGTAAATCAGACTTTGTATAGATTAATGATTGGAAAACTCATGTATGTTGTACACACTAGACTAGATATTGCACACGCACTAGGAATTGTTGCTGTATTTTCTGCTAACCCCAGGCAATCACATATGACTGCTGTGAAAAGAATTTTAAGATATCTGAAGAATACTGAGGAATTTGGCTTATGGTATAGAAGAGAAGGCAAATTTGAACTTAAGGTGTTTATCGACGCTGATTGGGCTAGAAATCTTGATGACCAGAAGAGCACAACTGGAGGAGCATTCTTTATGGGTGACAGACTTGTCACATAGATTAGCAAGAAGCGGGGATGCATCTCTTAGTCTACTGCAAAAGCAGAATATGTTGCTGCTGCTGCAAATTGCTCAAACATTGCATGGATCAAACAGTTGCTAGAAGGTATGCATATGAAGATCTCAGAACTAGTGATTATCTATTGTGATAATACTAGTGCAATAAACATTTCCAAGAATCTATTCATGCATTCCAAGACTAAACACATTGCGATCAAGTATCATTATTTAAGAGAACAAGCTCAAGAAAAAGAGGTGATACTTGAGTATGTGCAATCAAAGAAATAATTAGCTGATATCTTCACCAAGCCACTGTCCAAGAATACGTTTGAGTACTTGAGAAAGAGACTAGGGGTAAAACCCTTGTCTACCAGTCGGTAATATGACTGAAGGCTACATCAGCCTATATATTATCAGAATATCATTCATGTTGATGCAAGAAAAAGGATGAACTTCAAAGACACATCTATATATAGACAGGTATATACCAGAACCGAGCACCAGAACATATTGTTATATTGCTGATGGATAAGGGAAATTCAAGGAATATATTATCGATGGAGAGAAAAGATTGTTTGACATAAATTTTAGATATCTGTGAGATATTTGTTTGGCATTGTTGTCAAAGGGAGAGAGATCCATATTATCACATTCTTCTGGAAAAGAGAGAGATTATCCATTGTCAGATTACTCCAACAAGGGAGAGATTATATCCTTAGGGAGAGCAAATTGTATGAAATTTTATACAAAGGGAGATTTTTTGAAAAGGGAAAAAGACATCATAAAAGAGAGAATAGGCAAAGGAGAGAAATTAACACAAGAAGAAGATTCACCACATCAAAAATTAAAAATCTGCAAGAATCATATCTAAGCTAAAACAGAGCTTACCGGTGATCAGACATTTATCGGTTGACAGAACAAAATGATTGGTAGTTTGATGAATCTCAACTGTTGTATTTCATATTGTATTATAAATAGTATAGTGTGATAATATATTATGTTGCCATCAATGCCAAAGGAAGAGATTGATGACATGTAACTGATTGAATGTTTGATAATGTTAAGTTGAAGATAATGCAAGGCATTAAATCAGTTAATGGTTTGTATTGTCATTGATGTCAACTTGATATCGTCTATATAGTCATGTACATAATGCCAAAGACTTCAGAGAATCAATGGAACAAAGGTTATGCTTTCAGCAATGCATAAAATTCAAGTATTCACTAAGTGACAAACAACACTGACGGAGTGCACACCATCGATAAAAGAAAAAGAGAAAAGTCACAGTGATACCCGATGAGCAGAAGACAGTGTTGCTCGACAAAGAAAAACCACAAGATGCCCGACGAGATGAAAACAAAGTTACCCGACGAGTAAAATCCAATGATGCCCGACGGATAAAGATCCCAAAGCTAACTGGAGTCACACTGACGGAACTTTCAGTTGTCACTGACGACTAACTGTAGAGTTGACCGACAGAACAGAGAGTTCAGAAAATGACAAAATATCTAGCTGGCAAGAGCTAAAGATAGACTTAACTGGTTGTTTTCTTTTTTTTATTCAACCAGAGTTAAGTGATTGATTCAAAGAAGATTTGTACAATTGGCAAGAAGATAACTATGAGATAAATCAGGAGTTATACCTTAAATTAGATTGGTTGGATTTTTTTTCACGCCAAGAATCAAGAATTGAGAATCAAGAATTAATTAATATCATGTCTATATAAGAGACAAGCTTAATTCATTTCTGTATGCATGGGAAGGGGAGTCAATAGAAAGAGGATGTTGAAGAGAAAGTGATGAAGAATAACTTCATACAGTCTTGATCAATCAAGCTAAAGGAGAGCTAAAGCATTCTGCAGACACTGACGAACAGTGAAGCACAGCATCATAGAGCAGAAAGTGTGGAGCACAAAGAATTGAATTGATACATTGATCAGAGAGGTAATGTACTTAAATAGATCTAAAAATCTTCAATTCAAAGTTGCATCATAAATAGGTCATAATGTTTCAGTTTAACCATTGAAGCATCAAGTCTCTTAACCGAGCAGGACTTAACAATCTTCTATATATTGAGGTACATCCCAAGGAGTTTCAAAAAGGTTGATTCATGAAAGTAGCATTGGACTTGCCCGATACCTATTGATAGTCTAAGAAGGAGGTTGATTCAAGGATGGTAGCAATAGATGTATGATACTAAGTGACAACCTCTATGTATAAAATCCTCTAACAAGGTCACACTAAACAGTGTGTTTGTAACCTTTAACAAGGTTGGCTCCTAATAGGGCTCATTTCAGAAGAGTGAAAATTTGGGGTACCGGTCCCAGTGGTTTTTCCCTTAACAGGGTTTCCACGTTAAAATTCATGTGTTATGTGTGTATTATTTATTACTTTACTGTTTTACATTTCACATATGCATTTCTGGATGGATTGGTATACTCTGCTTATTTACTAAGTTTCGTTAAATAGTTTTACTACTTATCGGTAATCAAGGAGAATAAGGACAGACAAGGAAGACTGACAGACAGTTAAATCATTATTAGTATTTCATGGCATACATCTTGTAGGGACTTAATAATCTGAGGTTTATTTGATTGGTGGTAAATAGTTGAAGGATAAATTTTGAGGCCACTAATTCACCCCCCCCCCCCCCCCCCCCCCCCCCCTCTCAGTTATTACTAACAATAAGGACCTAAGTCACTTGGGGGCTTGGTGTCTCCTTCTCTCCTTGATCTTGATAAAATTTTCCAATGCTTTGATCTAATTTACCATGAGCATGAGGTAATCTCATACTCCCGCTAAAGTGAGGTGTAAATGTACTATCCTAAATTTTAAGCACCTATAATTGGATGGTCAATTGGGCCCCATTTTAGTGCCTTCAAGTTTTCATATTTGGTATTCTTGTTCTAGCCCTGTATCTCTTATCTTTCAAGCATTATATCCATATTTCTAACTCCTAAAACCAATTTCATAAATTTTGAGGAGGAATAGGTCATCCCACCCGACCTGTTCTAGTGCTTTTTCTTTGAAATTTGAATTGGGGAATTATCTTAACAATTAAGTAGGGATTCCATAGTCCTACCAGCCTCCTCTAATTTTTGAGCCCTGAAATATTGTGAGAGGTATATAGAAACCCTATCACTCCTCATTTTGTAACTCACAATCAAGATTTTCAATCCAAGTTCAATATTTCATGTTAGCTATCAAGATTTGAAGGCAAGCATATGTATTCAAGCTCAAGAATTATTCAAGAATCCAAAGCATCCTTTAAAGGAAATATTCTCCATTATAGAAAGCTTCTCTCCCTTATGAAGGCCAAGTATAGGATACCTCAATCAACCAAGAAGATCCTTTATCCATTCATGTTCATTCATCTATTTTTAAAGATAAACATCAATCAAGGATAATGTCCATGGATATTTGAGGAGTATTTGCAGATCATGCATTTGTGAATGGAATCCTTGATTCATCTCTACATTTCAAGATACAACTACATAAAACTAAATTAAATCAACTTGCAAACATCTTCATAGACATTACGAAATTGGTTTTTTTTATGAAGGTACACACATTTACATTGTAGATCTACTATCTACTTTACATTTCAAGCTTTCCTTTCATGCAATTTCATTTCTATTTCAAGGCCAATTCCTCAAATAAGTTTTGACTAAGGCAAACCCCTTTTTACACAACATTTTAATCTCTTTTTTGTGATAGTACAAGTGTCATTAACACCGGATCAAATCTAGGTAGTTCAGGACCCCACGAAGAATCTGAGACTAAAAATGGGTAAAAGTGCATAGAACAGATCAACCTAGGAAACCTATTCCAAGGAATGGGTCGACATAGGCAACCTACTCCCCAAAAATAGGCTTAATTTGATTTATAAGTCAGTGACATTTTCTGGACCTCATTTCTAGCATATGCATTGAGTTGTCTAATATTTGTTATTCTATGCATCCTAAAACTTTCCTTTCTTCATATTTAGATCTCTATATAGCTTTAGCCAATCATATCCCCCTAATAAATCTCCTCAAGTACACACAAAATGAAGGATCATTGCACCTGCTTAGAACTTAAGTACTACATGATCCTAGTGTCTCATCTTCCTTCAAATGTACCTAAAGGATTGGTTAAGAGTAGCAGTAAGGAACCACTCTAGAACTCCTTATTATTATCATAACCACATTCTCTTATCGTATAACTATGAAAATAAATTAGAGGAATTGATTGGAAGGTTGAGAGAATTGGGTGGTGTGAATTCCCATAGGGCATTGCTAGAAAATTCATTGTAGTTAATTTTTACCCATGTAGTTGTAGTTAGTGGGCATATTAATGTTTTGTCAAAAAAGAGAGAGAAGAAAATAAATGATATTATGTAGATAAATTATCATATGAGGACGTAAAGAAGAAAAAATAATTAGCAAAGCTGACATTTTTGCACTCTTCACAAATCCTAGAATGAATGCACCTCTAATTGTTAATTGTAGGAGGATACTCATCCATTGGTGCCTTCACGAAGGAATAATTTTTTTGGCATAGATGGTGGATGGTTTTTGACAATCCTCCTTGTAATAATCATGAGGTACCCTTGTAATTTTTGAGGAAACTTCATTGTGAGTTTGTCCTTAATGAGGTTTCAAAATATTTTGATTTTTTAGAATTTCAGCGTAGAGGTGGGTGGTTCTCACATGATATACCATGGACACAATGTGACCCTAACATAGTCTAGATACCCACTATCAGACCTCGTGTGGATCATTTCACTATTCTTTCCATTGTGAAGGATGTTTTTGAGGTGGACATGCTAGGCTCTATTAGCGCACTCAGTCAAACCCTCATACAGTGTGTGATTCCTTTAGTACAAAGTGAGTGGGTGAGTCTTATAGGGATCAAGTTTCAATACATTTGTGTCAATCATGGGAACCTATAAGCACATATGATGGTGAGGATAGTCGATAGAAAAAGATAAATGACAGGGTCATGATTGATGAATTTCTCAATGCAACTTTTGGCATTGATACATAGGTATTTTTCTGCAAGTTCATTTAATTTATTTGATCTATATGGATTTGTGAATGTCACTCCTAGATCTCTTATGTTGTTATGCTTGATTGAACACTTACTATGAAAGAAGAATGCATGAGGATGGACAAAGGGTCTTCTTGCTTGCTTGAGAACTCCTCTACTTGGCCATAATGGGAGAGAATATTTCTACAATGGATAATATTGACTTCAAATTGCCTTGGATGCTTGGAGAGATGTTAGATCTTGCGTGCTTGCCTTAAAATATTGAATTCTCTTGATTTATTAATTCTTGAGTGAAAAATCTTGGTTATGGTTACCAAATGAGGATAGATAGGTTGTTTATATACATCTAACATATTTTAAGATTTAAAATTAATCCAGGCCGACTATGTGATCTAATTTCCTGCTAAAACATTACAACGGGACCCTGGTTCAAATTTGGGCCCAAATATCGGGGGAAAGAACATAAATCCTTTGGTGTTATGTACCTAGGAAAAAGCACTAAAATTCAAATGGGGAGTTGGGAAGATAGGATAGATGTCAGACTAAGGAGAGATTATGGTGCTAAATTTTTATGTTGGTACATTTAACCCCCACTTTAGTAGGAGTATGATACACCTCATGCTCATGGTAAATTAAATCAATGCAATGGGGAAAAATCATCAAGGTAAAAGAGACAAGGAAACACCAAGCCCCCAAGTGACTTAGGTCCTCATCAAATTAGAGAGAGAGAGAGAGAGCTAATAATTTTGAGGGTTAGTATAATCATATGATAACTCGTGTATATCAAAATGAACTGTCATCATCCCCCAAAGGTAGTAGAACTGCAAGAACAATGGAAGAAGGTCACATAAGATATACAAATAAGAGTCTCTTTGGGTCAACATTATGAAGGCCAAAAAGAATGGAAGGTATCATTTTGTGTCATCCCTAATTAGACAACACAAGGATGCATTTATGAACAATGGGACATGCATGACATAACATGTATACAACATATAGGAAATAAGATACAAATAGAAGAATGTCACAACGGGTCAATTTATTTATCACCTTGCACCAACAGAGTAACAAGGGTCATTTAAAGAAATCTAAACAAAACACATAACAAGAAGCACATCATGGGGGAAGCACATTACAACAAACAAACACAAATGAATCTACCATACAAGAGGGGTTAATCAAGCATATCACCTAACCCCCCCTGAATCTTGGTATATATCATTAGGGAAGGTGGGAAACACACAAGAGGAGAAACATCAAGCATGCCATATGAAACAATAGCCAGTTCCAAAAAAGGACCATGCTCTAAGGATGAGTCTCTTTGTTTTTCACTAGGATCAAGAGATAATTGTTTTGCAAATCTAGCTGGTAAATCATGATTAATATCAATAAAGTCATACATATCATCAGATCACTGGCATGAACATAATTTTCTTTAGAAACATTGAAATCATCATCAAGAGTATCTTCTTCATCTAGATTAATCAAAATAGGATCTCTAATCTAAATAGAGTCATCATGTTTATTCAATTTCATCTTTTTGAGATTAACTTCATCCCGTGAGCTATGCATACACTGAGCAAAGGGAATCAAAGTATTAGTAGGTGTCTTAGGGAAGGAAAGGTTTTGGGAAGCACCCTCATGGGCTCGATCATGATGTTTATGGTGACGGTCATGAGCACAATGGTTACAATTTTTTTAATTGATTTGGTTTAGGATCAATCAACATCGGGTCCTTTTCTTCTTTAGAAGGAAGAACAAAAAGTGTCACACTAGGTTGAGAGATATCAATTGTAGAGTGTTTATAAGATATAGGAGGTGGAAGTGAAGTATAAAAGGGAGGTGTGAAAGGTGTAGGAAGAAGTCTAGGTCCATGACAAGGAGATTGAACTATAGGATAGGAATTACTAAGTTCTCAAATCTTCTTAATTTTAAATTTTTGATAGGATAAGAAAACTACAGTTATCTTTGTGAGGTTGAACTGGTTGAGACATGAAATGAAAAAATAAGTCAAGGTCAAAGTTTTCTTGAGTAGCTAAAGGCTGATAGAGACTATGGTTAATCATTATAATTTCTCCATCATGGGGAAATTTCAAACACTTATGGATAAGAGATACTATATCTTTCATAGAAGTGAGCCAAGAAAGACCAAATATAACTTAAAATTGATCGAAAGTTGGGATGACAACAAAGGTGACATATAATGTTTTCATACCTACTTCTATGAGAAGAGTAATGGAACCAAAGGTAGGATAAGTGAAACTATTAAATGTTTTGATCATCACATCAAATTTTCCATAGAAATCTTGTTGGAGTTGTCTAGTGTAAAGATGTTCTGTCATGCCCAAAAGTTGGGCAAAAACACACAATCAAAAAAATATATATACACGCTTAAAGGTTAACTAATCTACCTCAAAGGTAACGCTTACACACAAAATAATGTAGAAGGAAAATAGAAAATGGAAAGGTCGAACTAGGTAGGATAGCTTTCAAAACTATCCTACAGGGATCCCTAAGCTACACACCTCAATCAGCATGCAAATCGAGACATTTGACCAAAAGTTAACCAAAGTTGACCAAAAGTCAACTATACTCAGAAATACGTGAAAGGAACTTCCTAGGGCCCACTAAGCCCTTAGGAAAGCTCACGCATGTGAATCAAGATAGTTGACCCAAAATCCAACCAGAGTTGAGACAAAAGTCAACCATCTCTGAAAGGTACAAAACTGAGATCTTAGGTTCCAAGGGGTACCGAGAACACCTGGAATGAAAGTCGGGATGGTCAGACAAGGTTTGACCATGATTGACCAAAATTCAATCATGCACGATAGAGATTAAGAGTATTAATACCCTTTAATTAGGTCAGTTGTGAGGATAAGTGGTTGTTAAGATCCCCTCTTATCAATGTTTTATGACAAATTACTCTTAACTTAAAATGGATAATTAATTAAATAAGCAACATTTTAAACCTTTTATCAATATATTAATTCAGAATATCTCTATATTTGAAATTAATTTCCTAACATTAAAATTCACTAACATATTCGTTATTTAAAACAATTATACAATTAAACCTTTTGAAATAAAGAAGAGGACTAGCTATGAATCTATAAAATAAAAGCTAATTTAAAATCTATTCTTTTCGTAAAAAGTAATCTTATTATATAAATCTAATATACTATTAAATCAAATCAAATTTAAAAACTAAATCCAATCTTATTCTAGTAATCTCATTAATATCTAAAAGAAACCATCTTTTTATAAAATCTAATCTATAACTAAATAAAATCTAACTTCATCCTTTAAAAACATTTGTATGCATTTTTCTAAGTTTTAACATATATACTAAGCTTTCTAAATCCTTATAAACACCTTACAATTCAACCCTAAAATTCCTTAACCCGAAATTCGGGTTCCACTTAACATACAAAATTTTACTAACCCCCAAAACTAAAGAACCAAAGTTTGAAACTATCTAAGAAAATTAACATCTTAATCAAAATTTCAAAAGCATATACTTTTAAAGAAAAAGATATGATAAAGAAATCATTTAAATCCCTAAAACAAAACATACTAAAAATATAATTTTAAAACACTATTACCCTAGATTTCCTTACGGAAATGCAGGGCAGCGTTCGAAGGAGGGAAGCGGCGACGGAGAGAAATCTTGCCTCCACAGTGGGGGCCGAAACCCCACACCACGCACAGGCTAGCAGAGGAGAGGGTAGCAGGGGAACCGGGGTGGCGCGGCGTGGCACCACCGCCCTACTGTGTAAACACAGTGGGCGGGGTGGGTCGATCGCAGCCGACGCCCCACCCGTCATTGTGCTTTTACAGTGGCCGAGTCCCGCGCATGGCACAAGCCGCAGGGTTGGGGAAGGGCTTCAGCCCTCCCCGCCCAATAACCCAAAACATTAAAATGCCTCTCATCTTTTTTTAAAGGTAAACTTGCTTTATATATATATATATATATGCACAAGCCGCAGGGTTGGGGAAGGGCTTCAGCCCTCCCCGCCCAATAACCCAAAACATTAAAACGCCTCTCATCTTTTTTTAAAGGTAAACTTGCTTTATATATATATATATATATATATAACAAGGCAATAAAATAATAAGATTTAATTTGACTGGTGAAGTCTTGAAACTCTATTACAAAACAGAGATCACTTAGGGTTAAAAAAGTTTAAATTTTATTTAATGAAAGGCATCCATAATTAATTTCTAAAACATTGGTGAAAGAAAATTTTACTTTGAGCAAATTTATTTTTTTGAAGAAATTTCTAGAATTTAACAAAGTTTAAAAGAAAATATTATTCTTCTCTCAAGAACACTAATATCCAATAAATAAATTTAAACTTCCATTTACTCTTGATAAAGAAACATCTATTTTACCAAATTTACAAGTAGGATTCAAGAAAACAAATTTAGGTAAATCCCTAAATTTTAAAGATTATTTTTACACCCATATAGGATAAAATGGAATGTTTAAACCAAGGAATACAATTATAGGGTTTTGAGATTTATTTCTTCCTCCATAAACAATTTAAATCAACATACATAGTATACTTTTCAATAGCCACTATTCTCAATTCAAAAATACAATAAGATTTCATTGTCCATTGGAACTCCATATTACTATAAGGACATTAAAATGTTGTAAAACAATGTAAGGTTACAAATCTTTCTTAAGGTCTCAATACAACCTTAGAATTAAAGGATCCTAAAACATCATAGGTTACAAAACTCCTTAATTTCTAGTGTTTCCCATCTTCCATAATAGGGTAGAATAGCAACTTCTACATCCAACTGATACCTGCATAGTTGAGGTTGACCATGAGGCTCACCTCCCAGCCTAGGCCTTTTCAAAGCCACCCCCAAGCTTGGGGATCTAGAAAGGAACATGATACAAATAGGAACTCACAAACTCACATAAAACAAACATATATAAAACCCACATTAAAAACTTCCCAACATATGGTAGAACAAAAGGAAGGTCTCCAAGAGGCCTTCCTGAAAATAAGGGTGGTGGTAGACCTCATAGTAGGAGAAAGCCAAGTATACAAATAGAAACCTCAAGCCACATGGATTTGGAATGACCATCTTCACAAGATGCAATCATAAAATATACCTCCTTATGCCCCCCCAAAATCCCTCAGGCCATACTTGGCATCATGGGTATCGTGAAACCCCATGTCTTTGCCTCCACACATGGGAGACTCTACACTAAACCAGAGTCATTTCCTACCACCCCTTCCAAGGTTACTCTACCCTCCCAAGAATGAGTGTGCCTTGAAGAATCTCATTCAAAATGATTCACAAAATAAAACACAACAAAATAAAACTCCAATAACTCAACTTGAAAATAACTTAAAATTTACATAGGACTCCATTAATGGAGTTTCAAGCTCAAGAACATGTAAAACCATGAAATTTACTCTAAAAGAAGACCAAACTTACTCCAAAATTAAAGGGTATTTGAAAGTTGAGAAGAGCTTTCCTTCCAATTTCTTTCCTCCAAAAGGCTTCCTCAATTCTGAATTTGTCTCTAAGAATAGAGAGTGGGTGAACACCCAACTCCTCTTAAAACCTTCCCTAAATAGGAAAACCTCCAAGACTAACCAAAGGTGACAAGACCCTAACCATCCCTTTCTTTCCACTTGCCTTAATTCTCCATGAGTGGAGTTAAATGCAACTTGGGAAGAAGAGAGAGGTTAACCAAAGTTACACTCCTCTTCAAATTTGCTAAAGTTTGAAAAGGAGACTTTAGGAGAGCAATAAATGAGTTTAGAGGCTCATTTATGGCTGAAAATTACTCCTAACCCCTAGGGTACCAAGTTGGGTAGTTAAAATTGACCCCGATTACCTTCTAGGAGCCTAAAAGACCCTCCTAAACCACACCTAAAGTTAACCCACAGATTTCTAAGCCAAGTTGACCGTCTAGAATCTTCTAACCTTGAGTAAGCTTGGGTACTGCACTTAGATAACCTTAGGTTAACCCTACACCTAACCATGGTTTGTTGGACTCAATGGGAAGTAGTGATGAGAGGGGAGGGGTGAATCAGTACCTCTAAAACTTTTAACACTTTACCTAATTTATCATTAGTGATCATTCAATTCTGATTTACCAACCATTACTGTTATTCTTTCTTATGTAGACATTGTTTGTTAACAATCTTTACAATCATCCGTAGAAACATTCATGAAATTAACAAACACATAACACAAGATATGATATCGTAGAAAACTCATATTAGGAAGTAAAAACTATGGTGGGGATGGCACCCACAAAACTTCACTATCTGCAGAATGGAAGGGAGCCGGTTAAGGCTTACAATTTTGATCACTTCTGATAATCTACCATGTTAGGAGTATTAAGGTGGAAACCTGCTAATATCTATTCTGTTAAGAGATTTAGCAACACTGATTTAAGTGTGCACTCAGTTATGAGATTTACAATAGAACTGTTAAGCCCACCTTTCTTGAAAGGATTTCATTAGTGTACTACACTTGTTAGAATGAGTACAAATGTTGACCTGACTGTATGCAATCTACTATTACTGATTTACAGATTCATTAAAGCTTTTATAATAATGATATCAACTTAAGTGATTGATGAATGCCTTTTCTCTGCTTGTTGGTAGCCTCTGTTCTGTTCTTAAAAATTTATTTGAATCTGTTTTTGTTCTTCTGCATGAATACTCTATCTGGTCTTTAGTTTCTCTATGTGGCTACTCTCCTTTTTGAACAACAACTATTCTTAATGGATCGAGAACCTATTTATACAATTTATTTGACCTATCTTGAAATTCATGATTTACAATGTTAACTCTCAGATCCAAGGTTTACAACTTGACCTTGATCTTTAGTTTGCATATTTTAAAATAGTAAAACAAATTTAAACAATAAATATTACATTGCTTCCTCCACACATAATGGATTAAAAAACAAATCAAGAAGTTATAAATACAACTTCAGTAATTTATATGACATGGAAAGTCAGATCCACTTTCTGTGGGATGGAACTGACTGTCGATTCTTGGCTGTCGGTTTGAACTTGCAGTCTGTCAGCGTTCCTTGTCTAAACTGTTCATTGGGTTCCCTGTATCTGTCGGGTTTCTCCCTTTGTTGTTCATCAGGTAGCACTATTGATACTTCGTTGGGTATCCTTATCTTTTTGTCATCGGGTAACACTTTGACAGTGTTCGTCGGGTAACCTTAGTGTTGGATAGTGTTGTGCCCTATCTGTCGATTTAGACTAAACCAATGGTGTAGATCATGTTTTTCTCTAAGTATACTAATGGCAAAATATAATACCTTCATGGTTCACATAACTAGCCATGTCAACATTAATTGCAACACTTGTCAAATTTGGCACATTAAATTAAACAAATGACATGGCTTATTCACATTAACATTAACTAATTGAAATACACACATGAAAACTACGTTTATGAATAAAACACATATACAATGAGGTCCATGTTTCTTTATATAAATAGGACCTTGGAATACACAGAATTTCACATAGATTCCAATACTGGGTTCCCGATTTAGATCCATGGTCAACTATCCCTACACACTCATTGCACACATCAGTAGGTCCAAAACAACATGATATGAAAGTATAATACGACATCAATAATTCATTGCATATAACTATATCTGAATTCAAACTTAAATCAATATCTCATTGGTTTCCTAAACCAAATTTCATCTTATTACATCCATACATTTATCTCATATACGAAATCATCATAAATTGAAACTGAATCAAAACATGTAGTATCTCGAGTGTACCCTGATTACATAATCAGGTACTAAATATATAACATAGGATTCAATAGATCCTCAAAAATATAAGAGTCTCAATAGGTCAAAGTATGTCTAAGAACAATATCATTGAAAGCATAGAAAATAAAGCAGAAAAACAAGGACTATCTGAAGTAGGTCTCACATGTTCTTTAGTTATAACATTCACCATGCAAATAGGATTTATAAGGACTCCCTGAGAGGAAGACCATTAATATTCACAAATATGTAAAGGGGACCATCATGTGCCCTAATAGTCTCACTAGGATCAAATATAATGCTAAGATCAAGCTTGGGTTTGGGTGTATGTTTAGGTTCGTATTGATCAATAAATTTGACAACATTGTTGGCTTCAGTACACTTAGTTTAATAACTCATAATGGTAGGAGAGTCAACACCATGGGTAGAGGAAGAAGGAAAATAAGAAATATACTCAATGGTATTGGTTCAATGGGAAGGTAAAGGATTGGTATAAATTTTCAACTTTTTGGTTGGGAAGGGCAATGGATCTTTTTTTTTTATCGTTAACTCCCTCAGTAGATATAACATTAGAATATTCAATGAGGTCTTGAACAATAAAATTCAAACAGAAATACTTTTTAATATTGTGAACAGGTTAACAATGATATTGACAAAAATCTTTGGGATCAAAGTTCTTGATGGATTGTTTGGAAAGATAAATTGGCTTAATGGGAGGAAGTTTTAAGACATTGGCACTAAGCAACTTCAACATCACATTATGAAAAGATTCAAAAAGAGGTGTAAAATTACAAGAAGGTCTAAAATAAGATGACAAAGGAGCCACACATTTGGATGTTGTTTCCACTTGTGCATCAATCTTGTTTAATGAATTGTTGACCTTGATGAAGCCTTTTGATTTTTGAAACTTCTAAAAAGGTTGAGATGCAACATCACTATTATCAATCAGAGCCATTGCATTAGTGCTCTCAAATTGACTCACTTGAAGTTGATAATATTGAAGCACTATACACAATTGAGTAAAAAAGGATAATTTAGAAAGCAATATCTTATTTCTAATGTCTTTTTGTATAATAGCAATGAAAATGAATTGATTATCAACATCAAACACATGATAAGAAATCTAACATCAAACACATGCAAATTCTTAAATATACCAATGAAATCAGTCACTTTATCTTTAACACCTTGTTTACAATGCATTAAATCAATAAAAGAAATCTTAGGACCAATATTGTTTTGAATATATTCAATGAAAGCATTAGAAAGTATTTGGAAGGAATCAATGGAATAAGGGGGTAAAGAACAATACCATTACAAGGCCTTATCTCGAAAGGTTTTAGTACACAATTTAGCCATAAACCTATGATCACGAGAAAAGTTACTACACAATGTTTGAAAGGTCTTAACATGGGTCAAGAGATCACCTTTGCCATTGCAAGTCTCCAAGTGAGTTATTTCCATGTATTGAGGGATAACATAATGAATAATTTCCAAGGACAAAGGGATAGCAATTTCATATGTGGGAATGTTAATTTTGGATTGATTCATAGAGGCAATTTGTTGTAGCAAGGATGAAATAGTTTAAGCAATACTGTTGATAGTGGACTTCGTAGAGAGGTTAGTATAAGACATATGTGAAATATTGGGACCATTATGGGAAATGGAAGGAATATTAGAATATTAAAATGGGACAGTGTTATATATAGGCATGGATGAAGGTTGGGAAGCACATGGTGTAACCACCTAAATTTGGTCTGTTCTAACTATGGACCCTATTTTCCCTAAGTGTGATCATACCCTCAATTATGTCCAAACGACCCTGTTACTGCTTGGCATAATTCTTCAAATCTATTTAATGTCCTAGGTGATTTTTATCACTAAATTATATTAACTATTATAG
>MU226187.1:265035-281425 GCA_018584345.1 Thuja plicata | reverse complement strand
TGATACTTTATGTATGCACTTCATGTATCATGTGTATTGATATGTACCACTTCATGCTTATGTGGGTGTCTCTTGCCTTGTAGATTGCTCATTCCTTACATATATTTATGCTTTGCATGTATCTATCTATCAGAATGATTTAATTAATAATTTAATTAGCTTATTACTCTAACACCCCCTTAAGATAAACTTAGGGAGAAGCTAAAAACCTAGAAACAACTATTGAAAGTAGGAAATGGGTCCCGAAAACATGGCCTGATCAGGTACCCAAGTACAAAAAATCTTTGTAAAGAGGAGAAAAGGAGAAAACCCAGTGGGAAAATCCCCCCTCCAAAAATAGATGAAGACTATTGAAGAAATTAAGAAGCCTCCAAACTAGAGAATGTCCCATAAGATAGGAACAAAGAAAGAACATGAATCACTGAAGCATGAATCTACAAACACTGTCGAAGAATAACTGTTGGAACCTCCACTATAATAGAACATGATCAGGTAGAGAAGACTGTAAACAAAGTCTGAAGATCTTATCAATCAAAGATGGAAGGATTCCTCCAAAACATGAATGAAAGAGTGTCCATATGGTAAATGATCCATCTCACCGAAATGCATAGATACCCAACCACTGCATCTACCTAGTATGTAGGAATAAATATTGAATACATAGATCACTCTGTAGAACCAAGGAAGCATTAGAACCAATAGGAGATACCCCCCCCCCCCCATAATGTTGAGCAGGGAGAGACATGACTGGTATACTGAACCAGACTGCTAAGAATAATTGCATGATGAAGAACCAAGAATATAGAAAGTGTAATAGAAAGTGCAAGAACATATAAATGATGGTGTCATGGAGGAAATAATCTCTTGACACACATCATGAGGCTAAATTCATGGAAGGAACACTCAATTGACAAAGGTAAATCAAACCCCCCATGAAACTTTATAATGTAGTGTGAGTACAAACAGACACAAAAATGTCCAAGATCTCAAGCATGCATCAAATGGCACTTTATCCCAACGCGCTTGCAAACAAGAAAAGCTATAGAAATAGATGTCTACAATGCTAAATAATGAAAAGAAAGCTTTGGAAACATGAATAACAACTAAAATGGAGTCATCCCATGCAAGGAAAACGATCCCAGGACCTGAAACATCCAAGATATCCACCTGATTGCAAAAAAGAAAAAATTGAATAAAATATACCTAGAGAAGATGTTGGATGTGAGACCCATATAATAAGATATAACATTGAACCAGATTTCTAACGACATGCAGAAGTCTAAAAATGGAGTCTGAATGAGCAAGATATGGCTCCCGGAGTGCAAAAAAGAACCCTGACTTTGACTAGCAAAAATAGTTGCAAGACGAAAAAATAAGAAAACCAAACCTCCAAAAATAGCTAGGGCTTAGAACGAGATTTTTGGTGATATCTCATTTGGCAAAAAACACCTCTGTTTTCTCAAGATATGAGAAAAAAAACCGATGACTGCTCCAAAATAATGAGAACCCCAAAAAATCTCTGCTAAATCTGGCAGAGCCCCACTAAATATGGCGATGTCACTGAATCTGGCAAGACTGCTAAATTTTTGGCCAAATTTGACAGATTTACCAAGAATATATATATATATATATATATCTTTTTCACTGCCTTGAAAAATGTGCCCAGAATAGGAACATACATGCAAAAAACAAATTGCCTCAGAATGCAACTGTGTGCAAATTAGACATGTCTTATATGAAAATAGGGGTTTTTAGGCCTTTTGAGAGCAACTATGAGGTTTGTTTGAGCCCAAAGTGCTCCAAAAACAAATTTCCCCCAAATCCACAAAAATCTAAAACATAAAACCTTGTAAAAACACATATCTGAAGAAACAAGGCCAAATCTTTCATGAAGAGAACAGGGGCATGAAGATCTAGAGCTCTGATACCATATTGGAGTTGATGAAAACTATCAACCCTACAGCTTCAAAGAATCACCTACATGAAAACACTCATCATAGAAAGAGAGAAGCAAAAGCTATGGAGGCCAGAAACAACGGATTTATTAAAGAGGTAACATCCTCAATTGATTCAATAATAAAATACAGAATACAAGATGATTCAAGATCAATCAGAATTAATTAACAAATACAAAGATATCAAACCTTATAAAAGGTGATCAAAACCCTAAAAAGGAGAGAAACCTAAGTTGCATGATAATAATTAATAAAGAATTAATTATTATATGCCTATAGTTTAGCTTAAGTGAACTAGAGATAATAAGTGACTTTAATAATTAAATCAGAATGATTTAATTGATAAGTAAATTAAATTATTACTCTAACAGATGCTTTATGTATGCACTTCATGTATCATGTGTATTGGCATGTACTACTTCATGCTTATGTGGGTTCCTCGTGCCTTGTAGATTTCTCATTCCTTACATATGTTTATGCTTTGCATGTATCTATGTATATTTTTGCTTCATGATTCATGTTTTATGGCTACATGTATGTTTCATTCCTGAAGTGTAATTATGTTTATCACTCATACAACACATGTATGCTTTGTGACTTAAGTAAAACTATATGTATGCACCATGTAAATTTATGTGTATTCTCCATGCTTAATATGTTATGTTGTAGTGACATATATGCTTGTTGAATTAATTGAATTCATAATTATGCTTCATGTTTTTTATGTGCAAAGTGTATTCAAATATATGCTTATCAACTTAAATGAATTCATATGTATGCTTCATGCCTTATGTGCTATGTGTATTCACATATATGCTACCCGACTTAATTCAATTTATCTATATGTTTTATGTTTTATGTTTTATGTGTTACATGCACTCACATGTATGCTTCACTACATATATAATTTTTGTTGAAGTGAATTCATGTGTATGGTTCACGCATTAGTGCTATGTTTATTCACATGTATACTTCATGACTTAAGTGAATTCATGTGCTACATATATTCACTTATATATTTTGTGCTTGATAGGTATCTGGATGTGTGATTCATTCCTTGAGTGCACAATCTTTACCTTACGTGTATTCAAATTCATACCTTGCATATATTCATGTGTATGATCATGCCTTACAGATGCTCCTACATGTCCCAAAATGAAACACTTAGATGATGATTAAAATCCTCATTCAAGACACAAAGATATAAAATTAAATATTTAGTCTTATTCATATGAGCCAACAATCATCATTGAAATTGGTAATTCAAAGTATAACACAATTTGTACTTTATGCACTTAAGCGAATGCACCAATGTAGAGTTGTCCAAAATGTTTGTGTGAGTTGGGGATCCATATGAGGATATTCCTAGCATGTACTTGCCTAACTAGAGCTATTTGTGTAGATGGTTTTAGTCCACAATGAGTGATTTCAATGATACATAATGTTGAACCTTTCAACTGAGTGCTTTTGCAACTTTTTGGAACAACTGAATATTTGTCAACGCTTTTTAATGGGGTTGAATCTTCCAAAAAAGAGAGATTATTTTGTGGGTAGAAGTAACATGACCCTATATAATCAGACAGATTAATCCTATGCGGCATGAGATTTGAGAAATGCCTCATCAAAGTTTGAGGTTATATGTACTTTGTGCACTTAAAGGGACACACAAATACTGAGTAGTCTAGAATGCTCAGTTAATATGGGGAGTTGAGAAAGAGAATTTTTATCATTTACCCTCCAACCAAATCTGTTGGTGTAGATATCTTGAGGCCACGATGAGTGGTTTCAAGGATATGCAATGTTGCACCTTTCAACTGAGCGCTTTTGCAATTTTTTGGAACAACTAAAAAGTTGTCAATGCTTTTTTAACGTGGCTGAATCTTCCAAAACTGAGAGAGTTTTTTTGTGGATAGAAGTAACATAAACCTATAAAATTATAAAAATTGATCTTGTGTGGCATAAGATCCAAGAAAAACCTCATCAAAAATTGAGGCTTTTTTCACTTTGTGCACTTAAGGGAAAGCACCAGTATGGAGTGGTCAAGAATGTTCAAGCAAGCTAGGGAGTTGAATGAGAGCTTTCCTAAAATTTACCTGCCCAATTGAAGCTATTATTAGAGATGGTTTGATGCCATGCCAAGAAGTTTCAAAGATACACAATGTTTTACCTTTTAACTGAGCACTTTTACAACATTTTACAACTAAAAATTTCTCAACGCTTTTTAATGGGTTTGAATCTTCCAAAATTGAGATAGTTTTTTGTGGGCAGTGGAAAAATGACCCTGTACCATCAGACAGATCAATCCTACATGGAATGATCTCTAAGAAATACCTCATCAAAGTTTGAGGCTTTTTTCATGTAAGGGGATGCACAGGTACGAAGTGGTCCTAAATGTTTAGGCGAGTTGGGCAGCAGAACAGGGATATTCCTAGAATTTACCTGCCCAACTGAATCTATTGGAAAAGATGGTTTGAGGCTATGATGAGTGGTTTAAAGATACACAATGTTGAACCTTTTGCAACATTTTGAAACAATTGAAAATTTATCGATGCTTTTTAATGAGGTCTAATCTTCTAAAACTAAGAGAGGTTTTTGTGGGTAGTGGTAACACAAACCTGTAGCATTAGACAGATCAATCCTACATGGAATGGGATCTAAGAAAGTCCTCATCAATGTTTGAGGATTTTCACACTTTGTGCACTTAAGGGGACAAACTAGTATAGAGTGGTCTAAAATGTTCGAGTGAGCTAGGGAGCCGAATGAGGGAATTCCTAGTATTTACCTACCCAAATAGAGCTATTGGTACAAACTATTTGAGGCCACAATGAGTTTTTTCAAAGATACATTATGATGCACCTTTTATCTGAGTGCTTTTGCAACTTTTTACAATGACTGGAGTTGTTGACACTTTTTATCAGGGTCAAATATTCTAAAACTAAGAGAGATCTTTGTAGGAAATGGTAACACAACCTTGTAGCATCAAATAGGTTGATCCTACATGGAACAAGTTCTAGAAATTCATCATCAAATTTTGAGGCTTTTCACACTTTATGCACTTAAGGGGACACATCATTATAAAGTGGTTTGGAATGTCTAGAAGAGCTAGGGAGATGAATGAGGGAATTCTTGAAATTCACCTACCCAAACAAAGTTTTTGGAAAAGACTGCTTGAGGTAATGATAATCGGTTTTAAAGATACACAATGTTTCACCTTTCAACTGAGTGCTTTTGCAACTTTTTGCAACAACCGAAAAGTTGTTGACACTTTTTAATGGGGTCAAATCTTCTGATATTGAGAGATGTTTTTGTGGGCAATGATAATACAACCTTGTAGCATTAGATGGATCAATCCTTCATGCATGAGTTATGTTGACATAAACTGGCTTAGCCATTTCAAAATATGTTTGACTAATTTTAATTTGAGGATACATTTCTAAAAATTTAGCAAAAAACTATATCTAAGTCAAATTGAAAAAATGTTTTAGATGTGGATCATGGATTTGACTACCAATCCTCCCTACAACATCTCTTGATTAGGAGACACCCGTGTGTTATTCTTTCAAAAATCTTTGATCAAGGATTTCGAAGCTTCAAAAATTGCTTTATATTTTCACAGTAGTCTACTAGAGAGCACCCATAACTCATTTTTATTTGGATCCTCCAGTCTTTGACACCTTATCACCACTCTTATCATATATTTTCTACTTATTTTTAATGTTTTACTTATTATTCTAATGAGTCGAGCTTTCTTTGTTTGAGTGCCTACTATAGTTAATGTAAGTACATGTCATATGAAATTACTATGTTTTGTGCATGATATAGAACCCACACTCTTATATGCACTCATTAGGTTCTTTACAATATATTTATCACTTGACTCATTCATTGTTCTTAGCCCAAGAATCTTTATGATGGGCCTGAATTTCGCATTTATCATCATTTCAACAACTAGTTGACATTTTCCTATCACATTTAATTTCTTTAAAAAAAATCTCCAAATTTGGTTAGCATATCTGGCACAAGTATGATTGGGAAGCTTTTCAACCATCGGTTTCAAAATATTAATATCCATAGTAATCACATACTTAGGATTTCTATACAAAACTCTAGGAGGTGTTATCAAATATTGAGTGGGCTCCACATTAGGAATGTCAACAACATTAGTGATGGATTACATACCTTCAAATTAAGATTATCTACCTTTAAATAGAGATATTAAAGTTGGTGTACCTTCAACTTGAGATATCAAAGATGGACCCTCGCCAACTTGAGATGTTGTTAATGGTGCACCTTAAAATTTTGATGTTGTAAGTAGCATGAGTTCAACTTTATATGATGGTGTGTATTCACTTCCTATCTTCTACTTTGTGATTTGTAAAGGGTTTCGGGTCCCCTTCAAAACCTGATTTTACCAGTAATTAAAACTTTATATGATGGTGTGTATTCACCTTGAGATGCAAAGCATGATGTGAATTCAACATGAGATGATGGTGTACCTCCAACTTGAGATGTCATAGATACCATGTCTACAACTTCCTAATTTAATTGTCTTATTGCACAAAGGTTTCTCATATGTTCCCTTCGCGCTACCAACTCCAATTATCTCTTACTTTGCATTGATGTTTCATGTTCCTCTTCCAAAGACATGTCCTTTTGTATGGTATGCAATTTTATTCCTTTATGAAGTTGTCTCATTCTTTCCCTTTTATTTTTTGTCTTTGCTTCACTCTCTTTTGGTGTTAGAATTTTTCACCGTTTCCTCAATATGGGAATTCTACATGTGTCAAAAGTAAGGCATAGAGCTTAATCGATAACTTGAATTTATTGTTACCCATTTTTCATTTTTCAGTTCATTAAGTGGAGTTGGTTAATTTTTATAGATAGTTTAAGAAGGGTACATGTCTATTAGTGTTGATTGTTTCTACCAAGAAAGAGATACTAACAAAAGAGTTTGAGATAAATGCAAGTTTTTATAATAAATAATAATCGTATAATATTGCAAAGTTGTTCTCTTTATTCATAAATGTCAATGTGTAATATCCCACATAAGTCATGGGAATAACTGGAATGATGCATCATAAAAGAAAATAATTCATTCAATAAAGCATAAGAAAATAATGGAGACCCGTCATTACCTGGAATGAAGAAGCCCATGGATGAGAGTTGCATCTTCAGTTTTGATTGTCTTTCCATCCAAAGTTACCTACAAGGGAGTGAAGGAGGTTATGTTAGAGCCCAAAGTTTTGAATACTTACTTATACTTCATCAACATATACACACATCAAATCAGCTATTATAATCATTACATGAATCAGAGGAAAGTATAAAGACATCATCAATATTCATCAAAACTGAATTTATTGTTTATCTAATGAGTTTGTTCAATGTGCCAATATAGGTAAAGTGTCATTGCTAATGGTTTCATACAATTTCAACATGTGGGGTGAAATGGGCTCGCACAAGGGTCAAGCCTAGCATGTTGGAACTATTATTTGGTGTTTAATTTAGAAGTGTATTTAAGGTGTTGATCATTGCAATATCAAAAAAGTAAAGAACAAAGTATAGTGAAATGTAATGCTTTGACAGTAATGAGAATCATACATGACTATTTTGGACAATAATTTACTCATGAAGTCAATGGTCAATGAATATAAAGATCAATTAACATTGAATATCATTGTTTTGTGAAACCACAAACATGTGTCATGACACAAGAAGACTGTCCTAATATGTTGAAATAGAGGACACGGGTCACTGTTGGGATGAACATGTTAAAGTAGCATAGAAATGAAACAATTCCATAACTGTACAAGACAAAATATAGTGTAGGTCAAGACAACATTTGTGTTTTCATTAAGGAAATGACAAGAATGCATTAAATGCAGCAATAAGTATTCATAAGTCTGAAATATAATGTATTAATCAATGGGTACAATGTATAAAGCCACAGTGATGAAAACCATAGTAGTGCTCATAAAAATGGTAATAGATGATGCCTACAAAAGATAGAAATTAAGCATTGTTATTAGGAGTAGCATGGGTATCAGATCACTGGTTAAAACAATGTTCATACAATGTATAGTATCATAGTAGTAGGAAGGTATGACCATTATCATGTATGGTGATCTTAGTTCAAATTCAAAGAAATGATAACAAAGTAGTCATGGTAATGATAGAGCAACACATAAGTAGTGACCATGATGCTTGTAAATAGTGATTTTAAATGTATCATTAATAGTCCCCTAAACAATAAGGAAGACACAACCACAATGATATCTGATGATGCCATAGGTGTTTTTCATAGTCAAAAGACAATGTCATGTTTAGAAAGAACAGTGAAGAAACATCAAATCAATGGGTAATGACCTCATGAAAAATAACAATTGTTTGATGTAGAACATTTGTTCAAAGTCTTGATGAACAAGTATATATGAAATATCATTGGTATATACATGGAAAAATGGTGTTTTTAAAGCATTGTTATCATAAAATCAAAGATGTTATATGCAAAGGCATGATTGTAACACCATAAATGGTTGATATTAAAGAATATGAGGCTACATTAACAGTAGTTCAAATGGAGATCTTAGTAGTCATATCATATTAAAAGATAATCACTAAATGAAGGTGAAAGTACATTCAAATGCAATAACAGTGAGCATGGATCTTACATCATGTTTTTAGGACAGTCAAATCATCATTACAAAATGTGGTGATTGTGTAAAAATTAGGGAAAATAATGCATTGAAAATAGATTCTTCAAAAAACCATAATAGTCGCCTTTGTTAGCCATAGTACTTACTTTATGCTATGTTAGTTATATTATGTGTAGCCGATGGTACTTAGTTACTACCGAACAGCAATTGGGAATCGGTGGTGACGTTTGGTCATACCCCTTCAGGTTTTATATAAGCAATGTACTTTCTCTTTGGAGAGATATATATGGGAGAGTGACTATTGTAAATTTACTCAAGTTACGAATGATAAATAAAGATTCTAGTATTCTCTGATCTATCTTATATGTATTTGCATTTCCATACAACGTCTATGCATCAGTAAACTAGGTTACCCCAACGGGTAAACATTTGGCACCACTGCCTAGACGTACTCGGGAAGACAAGCACTGGATGGCATACGAGCACTATGGGCCTACTAGTTGGTGAGATTAACCCAAAGGCTGACGATGCATGTACGGAGCTCTACAAAGGAGAAGATAATACAATGAGGAAATCACTCAATTGAAAAGTGTTGGAATAGAATTACATGAATGAATACAATAAAATAAAAAAAATTGATGTGTTGATTATTGCCTTGTGGAGAAGTGAGCAAAGAATTCATGCCCAATCAATTGAATAAAAATAGAAAGAAAGAACTCGAGGAGGAACAACCCGCTAGAAAAGTTGTACTCACACAACAACAAGCTGAGCAAAGGGAGAGGTACAAAAGATGCGTCGAAGGACTACTGAAGGGAGTAAGTGAAGGCAAGGGTCTGGAGGTATCTGACTGGGAAGCCAGGAGAAGTAACAAGGACCTCCTAGAGGAAACAAGGAGCTTGTTCAGGTCCTTAACCTTAACCCCATGGACGGAAGCAAGAGAAGCTCGAAGGAAGGAAGAAGAGGAAGTCGCAAGGAGGGAGGCTCAGGACACCGCTATCACCGCAAGTATCAAAGTGACCAAGGGGCACGAGGATCACAGTAGCCCACCAGGCCTAGACAGGTCCAGTAGTTTAGGGACATCAAGTGGTATGGTACCAAACATTTCTTGGGTACCGACGCCGACAGTACCATCCCAGCCTGCAACACAACCAGTGCTGCAAACACAGTCGACACCTAGAAAAGTAAACATGGTGACTAATAAAGAGAAGCTACCAAAATTATATAGAGATGGGAAGGAAGGTCTAGTATGGCATTTTCATACATGCGAGACAATCTGGTCAGCGAATGGAGTTACCGACCAAGCAGAATGGGTGAAATAGTTCCCTGCCACACTCAGAGGAGTAGTCATCAACTGGTACTCCGATGTGGACAAAACAAAGGTGACCACTTGGGATGAACTCAAGAAATAATTCTAGAAGGATTTTTGACTCCTGAGGGATGACAATGAAATTGTTTCAGAGATATACGGTACCAAACAAGGAAAGAAGGAGACTGTGTAGGCCTACAGTCACTGACTGAAGGAGTTAGTCAGAAAAATGGAGAGTTATCTAGTGGAAGGTCTGAAGAAAAGATGGTTTGTGGAGGGCCTGAAATCGAACCTATGGAGGAAAATGAAGATAGTACCCCCACCTCATACAAAGATGCCTATAACTAGGCGATGGACTTGGAGAGCGAACAAAAGACCTCTAAGAAGAAAAGAAGCAAGTCTTCTTCCGATGACGATGACACTTCTGAACAAGAAAGCGGCAGTGACGAGGGATCGAAGAAGAAGGTCACGACGCTCCAAAAAGATATGGAGAGAATATTAAAATAACTCAAGACAATGAAGGGGGTACGAGCAGAGAAGACAAACTATGGTGCACGGACTGCAAGGAAAATGGCCACACCAAAGGCTCCTGTCCAAAAAAATCATTATGTGATATCTGCCAAGTTATGGGTCACTTCGTCAAGGAGTGCCTGTATAACATGAAGTCACGTAGTGCACAAGTATTGTTCACAGAATAGGCCACAATGTCCGCACCAGCAAGCACCTCCAAGCAAACAAACACCACGGCATCATCCGGAGGCTGCTAGGATTATAGGCGAGGGGGAAATAATAATAGTAATAACAATAACAACTAAAGCCGCATCCAGTATGATGCCAAAGGGAGACCTATCATCCAATACATGGCTTGTAGCCAATGGGGGTACTTCGCTCGGGACTACAAATTCAAGGGTGCTTCCCCACAACACTTGTGTAAATGGTGTGGTCCCAACGACCATGACGATGCACATTGTCTGAAGGGAGTGAACCTCATAGATATTGATAATACCATGCTCGTACTTACAAGGGGCCAAGAGAAGAAGGCCACATATTTGGATCCCCCTACAAAGACGGAGAGGGCACACAAAGAAAATGCAGCAATTGAGAAGGAGATGGCCACACAATGGAAGAGCACCCAGGAAGCTACCAACACCTCATGCACGACGGCGGAGGAAAACATCTTAAGGTAGGTATTACAAATGGAGGTGGCGGTAAAACTCTAGGACCTCCTGGAGACCATACCTCAACTAAGGATGGCTATACTTAACATGATGCCATCACAACCTCGTCAGGTACCCAAAACTTCTCCAAGTCTTACCATAGATTCTATGTTGTTGGCCATGAATAGTGGGCGTCACCCAGCGGTGGTCGAGATGGGCATCCTTGGAACCACTCTCATAGACACCATTGTAGATGGAGGGTCCAGAGTAAATGTACTTTCGAAGGAGACATAGAAAAATTTGGGGAAACCCATGTTGTGGCCTCCAAAATTCATCCTATCGGGAGCAGACCAGCACAGCATCAAACCCATCAGAACCCTCATGGCTCAACACATGATGATTGGGACACAACCCTTCATACTCGACTTTGTGGTGATCCCACTAAAGAAAAAGGGGTACGGTCCTATTTTGGGATGAGGGTGGCTCACCTCGGTGAAGGTGAACCACAACTGGAAGTGAAACACACTCACCATGGAGACTACCAGGAGGAAGTACGTGATTGATCTCCACACACAAATGGTGAGAGAGAAGTTAGCATCTTCGGACTCAGAATCTGAAGGAGAGAAATTGGGAGAAGATGGAGGGCAAAGAAGAATGGATCCCAATAATGAAGGGGTGTTGGAGTTGGAAGAATGTTGTGGGGATGACGGAGATTCAATGAATGGCCTCTTTCATTGGCAAATGGAAGATTACAAGTTATTTACACCATCTTGTAACATGTTAAGCATTAGGGAGGAGGAAACCACCCTCGCACACCAGTTTATGAAGGAAGAACCCATCAAATACTAGGAGGTAAAATCAAAGGGGAAGAACCTCGGTGATGATGCTCGTGTCAAAGATGGTTGGAACCTCATGGTCGCAGCCTTCAAAATCTTTATTCTCCTTCTTCAAATTTATGGGTGAGAGACCATGGTTCCTGTTGAATTTATGTTACCAAGTCTAAGGATAGCCATTGAGAACAGACTCAAAGAGAAATGATTGCTGGCACAGTGGGTGATGAAGCGGACACAGTTCATGTCAAGTCAATTGGTATTGAAGTTTAATGGGCGAAATGAAATAAAACCTGATAAATTCAAATCAAAGTGGCTAGGCCCATATAAAATTTAGGAATTTGTCACGAATGGGGTAGTGAGGTTATGGAAACTCGATGGCCAGGCAATTCAAGACGCAATTAATGGGTCGAAGCTGAAAACATATCATGAATAGGAGCAAGAAATAGACTATCGGGCCTGTCAGGAATCTGAAACACTTAGAAAAAAAACTTTTTAAAAAAATTTAAAAAAGGAAAAGCAATCTGTACGGCACCGTACAGACTAATGTCGTACAATCACATGAATGAAACATTGAAAAAAGGAAAAAGTTGGCACCATACTACTTGATTTTGTACAGTTGAAAGCACCACTAAATTTAAATAAGAGTCTGTATGGTACCATACGGCCTGACACCGTACGGCCGTAAGGATGAAAAATTTGTGAAAAAAAAAGAAGAAAGTGAAAAAAACCTTGCTCTTTTAAATGTGATCGTACAGTGAGCAATTTCAAACAGTTTGCCGCACATGTGGAGGTCATACGGCCCGTACTGGCAGGAGATGTGAATGCCAAACAAATCATGGCCATAATAGTCATATGGAAAAAGAGCATCAGAAGGTCATACCGGATGGTCTCAAGGAGAACATGCATCACCGTACATTCGTACAGTGTCGTGCTAAGCCTGCACGAAATAAAGGAAACAAGAGGGAGGTTAGTATGACAAATATACAGGCATCTTGGAGAAGAAGCTGAGGAAGAATTCCGCATTTCGTACACCCTACGATGTTGCAGTTATTGACAGCATCATATTCTCTATAAAAAAAGATGACAAATAAAGAATAGTTCACAGTGTATAGCGTATGGCACTGAAGGGAAGGACATAAGCAGGTAGTGAAGAACATGTCATTATTGGTCATTTGCACAGGCATCATAAGCGGTTGGTAGAAAGAGTATGGAATCAGATGAAAATCATGAAAATGGTGTGTGCCATGGACTTTTGTGTGGGTTTGAAGGTGCTAAATTGGTCTTGGCCCCGGACCCGCGGGGGCGCTACCCCAGAACCCTGCAGGGGTGCTGCCCCTTGACCTCACCTGGGGCGCTACCCCTCAACCCCACTGGGGTTGTTGCATCTAGACCCCCATTTTATTTTTGAGGCACACTACAACCTAGAGTTTGGGGTACCAATGTCGTTAAGGTAAGCGTTGGGTTTGTTCCACATGGTGAGAAAGCAGTGTGAAGCTAAGAATTGGAGGGGAAGCCATAAGCCACCAAGGGAAATAGATTTAGAGGTTGTAAATGCATAGAGTTGAGAAGATGAGACCCAGAGATGCTACAGTCATGGATTGTCTACGTGCCAGTGGTGGCGAGAGAGGTAGAAAGGTACTACGCTTTGAGGCACATGTCTTGGTTGGACATGAGGCTTCCATGGTGGATGCATAGAGAGCTTGGGAAGAGCTGACCACCAAGTTGGAGGTAGTAGAGAAAGACTTAACTCAGTGTACCCTATCGTTGGGTGTTGAGAAGACAACATGGCTATTGAGGACAGATTGGCTACAGAGGCAATATCATTTGCAACACTTGGTAGAGGCTGAGACTGAGCAGCGTGCTTTGATTCTTGTCTCTAGTGGTTCCTCATTCCTATTTTGTTTCAGTCCCGAACATTTTTTTTTTCACCCAGAGATGAATTTTCCTTAGGGGGGATGATGTTAGTTGTAGTACTTACTTTATGCTATGTTAGTTATATTATGTGTAGTCAACGGTACTTAGTTACTACCGGACGGCAGTTGGGAATCGATGGTGACGTTTGGTCATACCCCTTTAGGTTTTATATAAGAAATGTACTTTCTCTTCAGAGAGATATATATCAGAGAGTGACTATTGTAAATGTACTCAAGTTACAAATATTTAATAAAGATTCTGGTATTCTCTAATCTATCTTATGTATTTGCATTTTCGTACAACGTCTATGCATCAGTAAACTAGGTTACCCGAGTGGGTAAACAACCTTGAAATGAATGTTCTGATATAAATGAGAGAAAAGCATGAGCCATATAGAAGAGATCTCAGGGTGTATTAAGAAATAGTTAGTTTCCAATAGCAAAAGTGCCAAAATGCCTCGTAATGTAAATGCAAATTTATCAAATGATGAGTTGATTTCTGGTGTAGGAGCACACCTAGGCTAACCTCCATGTTTTAGTCATTTTTGGCTTGTACTTGACATTGGCCAATTCAAGATAGTTAGTTTTGTTTCTAGACCTTAGAAGGTCATTGCAATATGGGCTAGGTGAGTTAGTCATTAGGACTAAGGTCACCAAATTAGCCATTGTTAGTAGTTTTTAAATTCTTAGTGTTAGGAGTTTGAGTTAGAGTCTTCAATGTGTATTAAACACCTCAATGATGTCATAGAGATGCCATAAGGTCATAAATTATCTTGGATCCTCTAAATGAAGAGGTTAGAGGTCCTAAAACTTAGGGAGGATGCATAATGGAAAAGATGCCAAAAGTTGCTAAAAAGTTGCTATGACAATATTTGCAATTATTGCAAATGTTGCATGCAACTCGATTACATCGGATTCCCTTAAAAATAGGAGTGGGGAATCAACCAACAGTCCCTAGAATCATGGAGATGGCATCTAATGTTACCCAAGACTCAAATCTCATAGTCATTCATGGATTGTAACAAGTTTTGAATATTGAATTGGAGCTCTACAACTCTGTATCCAGGAAAAACCTGAGCATTTTGATGTGACAGTCATGTGTAATGGATTCAAAGACTAAATATATTTATTATTTAGTGTTCTTTAGACTGTTCTAAAACTTTTTCATTTGATATACAAGTTGATTAGAGTAGTTTTAGTTTTTTGAATAAATTGTTTTTGGTTTAGAGTCTCCACTGGTCCTGTCCTGACCAGTCAGTCCATTCATGGCTCCCCCATGAAATCTAACCATGGGAAACACCTGAGGATGGATGGATATGTTAGGGGAGTTAGTAGTGTATATATTTTTAGGATTAGGAGTCTTAGGAAGATGGATTTTTTTTTTTACTACTAAGCCCTAGGCGAGCAGACAGTGCCCGATTAGAGGTTTAGTGCTGAAGAAAATGAGATTTATTGCATGGTAGAGAAGTAATGTACAATAAAAGTACAGTTCCAAATAGGTTATGGTCATATCTTAACCTACTATGAGGATTTAGTTCATACCAATCCATGAGACCAAGTTTTGAGCAAGTTTTAAACTATGTTGCAGACAGGCCTATTAGCCATATTAGACCTAGATTGTAGGAACCCTATGCACGGAGGGTCTAGGAGACTAAAACAAAAAAAAATCCTTTGTAAAATGATAAATGGTGTCTAAATGTGGGATTGGATTTTCAACTTCTTTGGGAAATTTTTGAAAGAATTGGGAAAAGGTTACTGTAAAAGGCTACAAGGAAATAAGCCCAATTAGGCCTCTTGAAGACAAAAACTTGGACTCGACTGAAAATGGTTATAAGATCCCTCAAAATGGATCCAAATGGGAGAAAATGGAATGTTTCCATGATGGTGATCACCCCTGCAATGAATCATGAATGCTAGAGTGGAGTTGGCACTTAGATCCTTCTAAGTGTAGTAGGAGAAGTGAAGAATTGAACTAACAAAAAAGGTGTTAGTCTTTCAAGGTGAAGCACGAGGATTAAAAATCTTAGAGAAGAGTTGGAATTGGACTTAGTTAATCATCTAAGCCAATCAGGACCTAGAGGAGATTAGGTTCCTATAAGAGACAAGTTAAAGTCTCTTGGATGAAGTGCTAGCAAGCCCTGGAACATTTACATCAATTTCTTAAAGGAGCCATGGGTTTGAGGGAAATTTTCCATTGGTTTGAACATAAACTATCTTTATAAGTAGGAAAAACATCATTTAAGTAGAGTAAAGAATGCATCAACAGAGGAAAAAAAAATTCAAGAATCAAGAAGCCCACAATGATAGTAATGTCGCAAATGAATCATCTCATGTTTTGCTAAAACCCTCTACTTCATGTCGAATCACCACAATATACACTAAATACATAATATGGAAAGTTATGGCTTGCAAGAATGAGCTAAAAAAACTCAAACCCTTGTGTCAAAACAAAGATATGCAAAGGTAAAATAGAGCTTGAGGTCTCATGAATAGAGAAACAAGTACAAAATAAAGACCCACAACCTATATAATCATACTTACCTCGATAAGACACAAATATCAAAGAAAAA
>MU226187.1:241519-263765 GCA_018584345.1 Thuja plicata | reverse complement strand
GTGTCAGATAGAGACACTAAATTTATGAGTCATTTTTGGAAGACTCTTTGGCAAAGGTTAGGCACTAATTTATCCTTTGGGTCTGCATACCATCCCCAAACTGATGGTCAGACCAAAGTGGTGAATATAAGCCTTGGAAATCTACTAAGGTGCTTGACCAAGGAATATGGTCAACAATGGGATCAGTTGATTGGGCAAGCCGAGTATGCTTACAATAACACCATCAACTGGTCAACAGGGAAGAGTCCCTTTGAGATAGTTTATGGATTGCATCCTAAAGGATTCTATGAGTTTAGAGACTTGAAAGATGGAGTGAAGGCAAGTGGATATACAAATGATTTTACTTATGAAATGTAGGAGATACATGATACAGTTCGAAAAAATTTGATAGAGAACACCTTGAAACATAAAACCAAGGTTGATGAGGGTAAGAAAATAGTTCAGTTCAATGTGGGTGACATGGTCATGGTGCATCTTAACAAATCAAGACTTCAAAAGGGATTCCCTCACAAGTTGCAGATGAGAAGGATAGGTCCCTGTCCTATCTTAGCTAAGTATGGTGATAATGCATTCAGAGTTGAGCTCCCGAAAGATAGTGGACTGTCACCTATTTTTAATATTGCAGACTTAGTCCATCACAAAGGACCACAGCAAGACATGGAGCAGAGTCTCAAAGAAGTGATCAGAGATGTGGAAGATCTCCAATTACCCCCTGTTACAGTCACAGGAGCTGACAGTGTACTGGATACTAGAATCTACAAGAAGACTAGAACCAAAGAATACAAGGAACATTTGATAAAGAAGCATGGTCAAACCAATGCTGATGGAGTATGGGTAAAAGAATCAGAGTTCAAGAAGATGGGGATTGATCCAAGCATCCTCAATCCAAGGGTGGATTGAACTTTTTGTTTTGGAGAGGATGGTGCAGGAGCACACCTAGGCTAACCTCCATGTTTTAGTCATTTTTGGCTTGTACTTGACATTGGCCAAGTCAAGATAATTAGTTTTGTTTCTAGACCTTAGAAGGTCATTGAAATGTGGGCTAGGTGAGTTGGTCATTAGGACTAAGGTCACCAAATTAGCCATTGTTAGTAGTTTTTAAATTCTTAGTGTTAGGAGTTTGAGTTAGAGTCTTCATGTGTCTTAAACACATCAATGATGTCATAGAGATGCCATAAGTTCATAAATGATCTTGGATCCTTGAAATGAAGAGGTTAGAGGTCCTAAAACTTAGGGAGGAGGCATAATGGCAAAGATGCCAAAAGTTGCTAAAAAGTTGCTATGACAACATTTGCAATTATTGCAAATGTTGCATGCAACTTGGTTACATCGGATTCCCTTGAAAATAGGAGTGGGGAATCGACCAACAGTCCCTAGAATCATGGATATGGCATCTAATGTTACCCAAGACTCGAATCTCATAGTCAGTCATGGATTGTAACAAGTTTTGAATATTGAATAGGAGCTCTGCAACTCTGTAATCAGGAAAAACCCGAGCATTTTGATGTGACAGTCATGTGTAATGGATTGAAAGAATAAATCTAGTGATTGTTCAGTGTTCTTTAGACTATTCTAAGACTTTTTCATTTGATAGAAAATTTGATTAGAGTATTTTTAGTTTGTTGAATAAATTATTTTTGGTTTAGAGTCTCCACTGGTCCTGTCTTGACCAGTCAGTCGATTCATGGCTCCCCCATGAAATCTAACCATGGGAAACAACTAAGGATGGATGGATATGTTAGGGGAGTTAGTAGTGTATATATTTTTATTATTAGGAGACTTAGGAATATGGGGATCTATTTTTACTACTAAGCCCTAGGCAAGTAGACAGTGCCTGGTTAGAGGTTTAGTGCTGAAGAAAAGGAGATTTCTTGCAGGGTAGAGAAGTACTGTACGGGAAAAGTATAGTTCTAGATAGGGTGTGGTCATATCTTAACCTACTGTGAGGATTGAGTTCATACCAATCCATGAGACCAAGTTTTGAGCAAGTTTTAAACTATGTTGTAGACAGTCCTAGAAGTTAGGCCTATTAGCCCTATTGGACCTAGATTGTAGGAACCATATGTACAGAGGGTATAGGAGACTAAAACCTACAAAATCCTTTGTAAAATGATAAAGGGTGTCTAAATGTGAGATTGGATTTTCAACTTCTTTGGGAAAGTTTTGAAAGAATTGGGAAAAAGTCACTGTAAAAGGCTACAAGGAAATAAGCCCAATTAGGCCTCTTGAAGACAAAACTTGGACTCGACTGAAAATGGTTATGAGATCCCTCAAAATGTATCCAAATGGGAGAAAATGGAATGTTTCCATGATGATGATCACCCCTGAAATGAATCATGAATGCTAGAGTGGAGTTGGCACTTAGATCCTTCTAAGTGTAGTAGGAGAAGAGAAGAATTGAACTAACAAAAAAGGTGTTAGTCTTTCAAGGTGAAGCACAAGGATTAAAAATATTAGAGAAGAGTTGGAATTGGACTTAGTTAATCATCTAAGCCAATCAGGACCTAGAGGAGATTAGGTTCCTATAAGAGACAAGTTAAAGTCTCTTGGATGAAGTGCTAGCAAGCCCTGGAACATTTACATCAATTTCTTAAAGGAGCCATGGGTTTGAGGGAAATTTTCCATTGGTTTGAACATAAACTATCTTTATAAGTAGGAAAAACATCATTTAAGTAGAGTAAAGAATGCATCAACAGAGGAAAAAAAAATTCAAGAATCAAGAAGCCCACAATGATAGTAATGTCGCAAATGAATCATCTCATGTTTTGCTAAAACCCTCTACTTCATGTCGAATCACCACAATATACACTAAATACATAATATGGAAAGTTATGGCTTGCAAGAATGAGCTAAAAAAACTCAAACCCTTGTGTCAAAACAAAGATATGCAAAGGTAAAATAGAGCTTGAGGTCTCATGAATAGAGAAACAAGTACAAAATAAAGACCCACAACCTATATAATCATACTTACCTCGATAAGACACAAATATCAAAGAAAAAACCTCTGAGATCTTCAAGTTTGTGATGAAAATAGTATAAATACAATGATTTTTCAAAGAAATAGTCATAGTCTTCACTTGTTTATCTTCCATAAAACAAGGGTTTTAAATAATGGAGGTCACAACCTGTATATGTTGTTTAAAATATATAGAGTATGGAGCTTGAAAACATAGTAAGTATGAAGTCGTGACTTACCAAATAAATTTAAACCCATTAGGTTTCTTTTACTATTGGTTCTTGAACCCTCAAAGTTTGAGGAACACAAAGAAGGAATGCTTTTTTATTGTTTTGAACAACATGGAGAATCAAGAAAATATTAGAGGCACAACCTCTGCAAAACCAGAAAAGAGTTTGAGATATTTCATTCGCAGGTGAGGATACTCACCTCAATGTGCAAAGATCTGAAACATAGATCCTCTAGGAAGCATCATGAAAGTCTCCATGAAATCAAACCCTTGCCGGTTGCAAGAATGTAAAGTGAAAAGTGAAGGGACGTGTTTTAGTTTAGGGCCTCCAAATACCCTAATGTCATTGGGTAGACTTAAGCATTTTTTCCTTTATAGTTTTAAATATTTCCCCATGGGATAAGAGTACTTTGAGTTTTTCTTTGCAAATTATCCTATATCATATATAATATTTAAAAAAGTAATATTTTATAAATTACTTTATTAGATATTGTATTTGTTATTGGTTAATAATATCGTGGCTATGTAATAACGGGATAAACATTATTTTATTTTATTTTTCTAGATAATAGGTCATAGCCTTGAAAGTTTATTTTATCAATATAAAAAAATTTACACCCCATTCAAGTGTAGGCACGAGGAGAAAAGAACAGGGAAAGAAAACCCCCAATATAGCCTGGGACTTGTAATCCAAAAAAATTATATATATATATATATATTTGACAGTCTTGGACCAGCGACAATATGAAAGATATTTTTATCTTTCATTTTACATGTTCAATTTAATAGAATGTGGCTTTACTTCTTACAAAGTCAGAATGAAGGATCATACTTTTACAAATTACATGAGTTGATTTGAAATTGTTGCTTAGTGGCAGGATCTTTTGAATAGATCATGCTATCCTTTGATCTTCCCTTCCTTGGTTCATTCTATGAGGACCAGATATCTTAAACAAACCAAAGAAAAAGCTTTCTTCTACCAACTAAGATCATTGTTAGATTAAGTTGGAAACCAATAATCAAAACTTTCCAAATTAATTTAATTTAAAATTCTTTCTTGAAAAGGTTCTACATGCTGACAAACATCAATATGAGTTTTGTAAATCATATCTAAAGAGTGCTAAACTAAGTTTAAATATCAAACTACTATGATTTTATCAAATCAAGTATCTTCCTAGAGCCTTGTAAACATATAATAGAGGCAGTCGCCCCCTTAATTTATTGTAACCTTAAACCTCTTTTATCTTGGAATCGAACATGAATTATTTGTGTAGCATGTGTTGATTGCAAAATAAGATATTATCAAGGCTACAATAATTAAAAGGTTGGGATATATAAATTTAACCATAAAAATGTATTTAATTAAACATATATATATATATAGAAATGTATATAAACATATATTTAAATATACCTATATAAATATATATTTAAATATACCTATATAGAAGATGGTTTACTAGATGTTTTTTTTGCTCTGCTAGGGTTTAGAGTCGCGCTGCTATTCTGAGCCCTCCTGTCCTTTTAGACTGCATTTACTATGGGATTTACCTTAGTATTTATTGCCCTGGCCACCACTAGCCCAGCAGTTGATGCTAGTGCTATTCTCGTGATGGATAACAATGGGGCCTCCAAGCAAGAGACCTTGCAAGTTTGTTCCCAAGGTGTTTCACGAGGTATGTCACAGCCTAATATTGTTTTGCCCATTCATAAGTTTGATGATGCATGTTCTTGGCTTGAAATGCATACCCTTATTGGTTACTTTCTGGGTCACAACCCACCTGAAAATATGATTAAAGATTGGGTGGTGAAAGCCTGGACTCCTCATGGAATCCACCTAGATGGCATTCAGAGTCTCACCAAGGGTTTTTTTTCTTTCACTTTTCCAATCCCACTCATGTGGATGCTATATTTTCCAAGGGACACTGGAATATTAGGGCTTCCCTTTTAGTTTTTCAGCGCTGGTCTTGAGAATTTTTGGTCTCTGACGACAAGAAACTCAAAGTCCCTGTGTGGGTTGAGTTTCCTGGTCTTCCTCTACCCTATTGGCCTTTCATGCATGCCATTGCACAAAATCTAGGTAGGGTTATTTGTAGTGAGCGTGACTGCTTTTTTAACCCTCAGCCTCAAAAGAGGCTCTACATTGAAGTCGACCTCTCTCAAGATCTTAAAGAATATGTTGAGATTCAGGTTGGTGACACCATCTTCTCTCAAAAGGTGATCTACCTAAACCTTCCCAACACTTGCTACCATTTTCAATCTGCAAAGCATAAAATCAAGGATTGCCCTTTAGCAGTGCCTCAACCTAAACCTCCTCCTAAGGATTCTGGTCCGTGGCCTATTGAAGCTGGTAAAAAAGAAGATAACAAAAAAGATGATTGGGTAATGGTCAGCTGCAAGAACAAATAGGCTAAACCTGTCACTTCAGCTTCTGCTTCACAACCACTACCTCCTACTATGGAGGCTCGGGTTGCTTCTCATGCTGAGAATGCTCCTGTTTCAAACCCTGGCCAGCAGGGGAAAGAGATTTTGCATTCAGATACTAACCCTCCTTGGGTTCGCACACCTTATGTAGCCTATGTGATTTCCACTCCTTCTAGCTTCTGCCGCTCTCACAGCCCTGATGGGCATGCTGAGGTCGCACAGGAGGGTATGGCAGAAAAGCACCGAAATGTCTCCATGGAACTTCCTAGGAACAATTTCGCTTATTTGTCTAATAGTTTTGCATCCCTTGGGGATGCTGATGGTATGGCCAACACTATTTTCTCATGAAGTACATCTCATGGAATGTTAGGAGTTTGACAGACCTGCCCCAAAATTACTCTGTCAGAGATGTTCATTGTTGTGCTAGTAATCTAGATGTTTTATGCCCCCAGGAAGTTAAAATTTCTAGTTTTATGCTTAATGCGGCCTGCAAAATTATTTGGCCTGAGAGCCTTGCTCTTTGTTCTTAGAATGAGGCTGGTCAAGGTGGAGTTGTTACTCTCCTTTCTCCTCATTGGCATTCTTTTTAAATCAGTCATGGTTCAGATCCCATGCAATGATCTGTTTGGGCCACTTTTATTATTGAGAATCATTATTTTGGCATAGTTAATGTTTATGCTCCCGATGATGCTGTAGAGATATCTCACATGTGGTGTTGGCTTTTGGATTCTCTACCACCTACAACTTGGCTCTTCTATGGAAACTTTAATATGGTTGAAGTGGCTTCTAAAAAGGATGGAATTTTTCCCTTCTGATAGATAGTTGGTGAACGAGAAGCCTAGCATTACATGCGTAATAAATTGGGCCTTTTTTATCCCAATCTTGGCCGCCACTGAACTGATGGTGTTTGGCACACATGGTCTAATTTTAGACCCTCCTCTGATAGAATCCACAAATGGCTTGATCGTGCTATGATTATGGCACAGTCTTTTTTCTCTTTTTCTGAAAAACAAGCCTTGTTGGTTACTCCTCTTGTTGATCTAACCTTGTCAGATCACTTCCCCATTCAATTCATTATTGAATGGAAGATAACTAAGGCATATCCTCCCACCACTTAGTTCTTCTTTAATACTTCTATTCTCAATCATGCTTCCATGGTGACCCACATTCATCAGGTTTGGAACCTTGAGCCTAGACCTCCACATTTGTCTGGCTGGATTCAATGGTGGAATGATGTCATCTGTCGTACAACACACTTTTTATGCATTTATGGTCGATAGCTTTCTATTTACCACCATCAATCCTATAAGACCAACACCAAACCTCTCTATGTTGCCATAGAGACCTTAGCCCTTGATTCATTTAATCAGACTTTGCAAGTTCAACTTGCTCATTTGCGTCAGCAGAAACAAGTTGCAGACAGCTATGCTACCAGAGGTGCTCAGATCAAGGCTCGGATGCACTGGTCAAAAGTCAGAGATCAGGACTCTAAAGAATTTTTTACCAGTCTTCATGCACAACAAACCAATGTGGGTATAACCAGGATCCAAGATGGGCAGTCTCTCCTCACAAAGCTTCTTGATATCTTGCAAGCCTTTGTTCATCATTATGAACAGGCTTTTGCCACTCAGGGATCTTCACCTTCTAGCAACCAAGCTCATGCAGATTGCATGGCTGTGGTGCCTCAATGTGTTTCACCATCCTAGTGTGCTTTTTGTGATCAGCTTCTTACCCTTCAAGATCTTCGGGAAGTTGTCTTTACCATGGTTGACGATAAAGCTCTAGGTTGTGATGGGTTTCCCTATGAGTTTTATAAAACTCTCTAGGATGCCATTGGTCCCGATCTTCATCAGGTTTATCTTGAATCCTATCACTCCCAATCTCTGGGTGATATTATCAATAAAGGCAACATCAAATTTATTCTCAAAGCTGGGGCTCCTGAGGATATTTTCAATTGGCGGCCTATTACCCTGCTTAATGTCTCTTACAAGATCATTGCTAAGGCTCTGGCTCTTAAGATTCACCACATCCTCCCTCAAATTTTTAGGCCAGAGAAAACTGGCTTTATTCAATCAAGATATATTCTTGATAATATCATATCCGTTTGGGAAGGTATGGAATGGGCTCGAAAGTCTCAACAAAAATTTCTTTTTCTCAAAATCAATTTTGCTAAAGCTTATGATCATATTGAATGGCCTTTTATTCTTGCTATACTTCACGCTTTTGGTTTTGGCCCCAGATTTCTTCTATCTATGCAGATGCTTTTTCAAGATACCTCTCCTTGCATCACCATTAATGGCAGATAGTCTTCCACCTTTGGGCTTTTCAGATCCATTCGGCAAGGATGTCCTCTTGCTCCTGCCTTATATGTTCTTGCAGCCGAAGGATTTGGCTATTTATTAGCTCATTCTATTTCTCTGGTTCATGTTCATGGGATTTCTTTACCCAACTCCACTCAGTAGTTGGTTAATGGCCATTTTGTTGATGATTCCTTTCTCACTCTTGCAGAGGATGAAAAAAATATCAAGGCAGCCTTGCAGTATTTAGAAACTTTCTATTTGGCTTCGGGCTCTACTATTCAGTGGCATAAAACCTTGTGCTATAGACAGTCATCCCATCCTAATCCACCCTGGTTTTCCCAGTTTGGTTGGTCTAGGATCCAGCATGGGGAAATATTTTAGTTTCTGGGTATACCCTTTGCTTTTCAATCTACTTCTATTGATTTATGGAATGTTGTGTTAGCTAAAATTGAAAAGAAGCTTACCTATTGGATTACCAAGCTTCTCTCACTTGCTGGTAAATTTCAGATCTACTCTAAGGTCTTGAATGATACTCATGTTTACTATTCCTCATGTTGGGCTCCTTCCAAGGCCTCATACAAGAAGCTTGAGAAATTGTCGAGGGATTTTCTTTGGACTCTGGTGCAGATCACCATGGCTTTCACAGAGTTGCCTGGGAGTTTTTTTGTCTCCCCAGAGCCTTTGGTGGGCTTGTCTTACTTGATACCCAGAAGTAGGGCCTAGCCCTTTGTGCAAAGTGGATTGTGTGTTTCCTCACTAGTGACAAGGCCTGGAAAGTTTTACTTTGCCACTGTATTTCTTCTGGGTACCCACTACACAAACTGGCTTTGAGAGGAATTGGCTTTCAAACCCTCTTGGTTATGAAACATCCTGTTCAAATCCAAGGTACCTTTGTTTCCAAAATTATTTGGCATGCCTGGGAGGCAGTTAAACCCTGGCTTCATTGGGTCGGTAATGAATTTTGTGATGGGCTTTCATTCAATCAACAGAATATTTGGTGGTCCCCGCTCTTTGCCCAGCAAGGGTTTCCTTTGGCCAAAATTTAGGGGATTAGTGCTCTTTATTTTCACAAATGAGGTATCCAAATGCCCAAGGATTTTTTTTTTAGAGCCACCATGAGTCTCCTCTCTTAGGATGATTTTCGGGTTCAGTTCCGGCTCACTCACCCAGATCGTCAAACTTTTGATTTGCTTATTTATGCTATTCCACCGCACCTCCTATACAAACTTGGCATTCAGTCAGTTAAACCTTGGTGGAAAGATTGGAAATGGTACCTAGATACACCATTTACCAACTATAAGCCCAAACTTGGATACTTGTGGTTGGTGCCTCATTTCCTGATGGTTGAGTCTCTCAATCATCGTTGGCATCTCTCTTCCTTATAGAGCACTTGGAGCTGGCGTTTTTGCACTATTTGGGATGCTATCACTGAACCCAAAATTGCTCACTTTGCTTGGTGTCTACTCTACCAAGGGTTACCCTTAGGAGCTCAGCTTCGGCACTTAGGTGTGCCTGATCCTAAATGCCCTTTTTGTGGGCATTCTGAAACCATTATGCATATTTTCTGGTTCTGTGATCGGGCCCAAAATTACTGGAATTGGATTCACAATTTTTTAATGCCTTTTTAGCCTGAGCCTTTCTCTTGGCACATGGCTTTGCTTGGTGACTCTCCCAAAATGCCTTCCCAGTTCACCTAGATTTGGCATGATTTTAGGATGGAGATTTTGTTTTCCTTATGGAAAGACCGCAATGTTGTTATTTTTTCTCACATATTTTTGGATATCAATGTTTCTCTCTATGCTAAAGCATGTTTATGTAATAATGTCATGATGCAGATTCTAAGTTCAAGTTGACAAGGTGGCCCTTGAGGTTGCCCACTTGTAGGATTTGCTACAACATTGGGGTAATGCCCTATGCATTGTTGCCAGGGTGTCTCCAGATTCTCTCTCTACTGACCACACACCACCCCGGGGTCGGCGTCACAGCAGGAGTGCCTCTGCAAGGCATTCTAGAACACCATTCTCTTGGCATCGCCACTCTACCTCTCCTCCTAGTAGGAGGGCATCAGCTTCCGGATGGCCTCCTGTGCTTGCCTCTACTACTAATTGGCCTTCAGCCACTGTTCCTGTGTGGCCTCCCGCCCCTTCTGATAAGATCCCCCACCTAGCCCTTTCAATTTCTCCCAAGCGGGAGGACGGAGAGATGGAGAAAGAAACTAAAGATGGGTGGTCGCCTCTCAACCAGACCCCTGGACCCAATGTGTGGGGCACTCCGCCAGATAAAGATCCTCTGCCCTCTTTTGCTACTGCTCTTGCAGCTTGAGGGCTTTGATTATAATGTTTTTTTTAAATGAATAGTTGTTTTATTCTGGCTTGATGCTGAGTGACTTTGTGGGGTGATTTTTTATCCCCCGGGCTTTTTTTGTGAATATTGTACTTTGTTATACATATTAATAATGAAGGCCTCTATTCATAAAAAAAAAAATACCTATATATGTATATGAATTTACCTATTCTATATATATATATATATATATATATAAACATTTATATGAAAATATAGAATAGGTAAATTCATATACATATATAGGTATATTTAAATATATGAATTCAATAATTTAGTGTAGCCTTGTGATAAATAAATCCAAAGATAAAATAGTATTAAAATGAACCGAGGGAATATACAAAGCATGAACTGATGGGTTAACTCTCAATGATAGGATAAGCCATTAAGTTGAGAGCCCGCCGTTTACCACAAAATGATGAGAATTACATTTATTTTGAAATCATTATAATTTGAGGGTCAATTTGCAGGCCTTGGAGAATAATGAAACAAAGTTGGGGATTCCAAAAGTGTTATTAAATCTATATTATGTATCGAAAGATTATGTGTAAACATGAATAACAGGCCTATCCAATACTCTGATTTCTACAATGATAAATATGGGACTAGATAAAATGTTCTTTATAATGGATATAATTAGCAACAAAAGATAATCTAATTGCCTGCAATAACTATATTTGAGAGATACATCATTTTCAGTAGTTTTGCCCAAATCTAGGCAGACCTAGCAGACAGCTTTGAGCGGTATCAACATGGAGACCAATGTGAAGGTTTTTTAGACCCTAGAGAGCATAACAATGGAGTTTAGAGGACATGTTACACCAGAATGGTGGAATTGGTTACTAAACCCAATGGATGATTTAACCCGACATGAGGTGGAGGCTATATCAAGAGATAATAATTTTGATTTTGAATATGCCTATAGGACAAATAGTGATATTATAGGCATATTCATATGTTTCCTTTTTAAAGAAAGATTGACCAAGGAGGACATCATTGAGCTCTACAATGCCATTTTTGTAAAGGAATGGTTAGGGGGAATTGAGAATGTTGTGTATAGTGTTAATCACATATTGGAGATACCATATCCCGTAGACTATAAGGATGCACCGGTCAGGAGTTTGGAGATAGCCTCACATGTGGATCGCAATCCAACCTTAGTTGTCACAGAAAACTCTGTGATGGAATGAGACTAGAGCCATATTAAAAGGAATATACAATTTTTGCTAAGAAAATTGCATATAATCTAAGAGGGTGATAGCCAATGGTTAATAGATTGCCTATAGTGGTCAAAATTTAGGGTGCCCACATTGCTAAAGTTTGAGGATTTGGATCAACTCTATTTCCATGTTCCTAATCTGATAAACAGAAGTCACAGGAAGAGGGTTCAAATCCAGGGGAGTACCAAAGGTAAGGAGGTGAAGATTTAAGAACTACACATGGAAGAGGGCGAAAAGGCTGGAGGCAAGCTTCAAGATTAAGACAAAGGTTCCATCCTCTAATAAGTTTCTATACTAGTATAAGCTGTCAGTAATACACGAATAAATTTTGATAAACCCCACTAATTTCCTAAGAAGGTTTATATACTTACCAGAATCTTATTTAGGGATAATAGAAGTAGTGAACATTATCTATTTTTAATTTACTACTTAATGTGTGATTAGTTATGTAAAGGATTGAGTTTGAGTGTTATGTTTCAAAGTGACATGTACTGAAAACCTGAAGAAGTTATTATGCTAGAATGGCTAGTATTATATGTATGTGAATATTGTGAAATTAAAATATATTGAGCACACTTAAAGAATCGGCATCATCCTTTGCTTGATATTTGAAAGGAATTATGCTTTGATTAAGAAAACTATCATATATTACTGTTATCCTAATTTTGTACATGCGGGATAATAATCAAAAAACAATATAAAAAATTGCATAAAGGCACACCTCTTAAACACTATTGTTTATCTAATATAGATGAGATACATTGCTATTACATTCATATTATCAGTTACATTGTACTCTAAGTATTGATCTTTTTCAAGTTTTCAAATTTGTACTTGATCATTACATTGTGCATTCAAACTTAATGTAGTAAGAAATGTTCTTTTCATATTACATATTTCACATTGGAACTTAGAGGAGTATATGCAGAAAAGAAAGCATGAGTAGGGGTCTATGCATTGCCTTGTAATGTCTTCTTTATTTAGGGGATGGTTGTTTGTGTTGTCTGGATTCTTCATGTCTTTGGATTGTCCATCATGTCCTGCATCTTAGGTCTTTGGGTCATGTGTCCTGCATCATGGAAGAAAAAGTGTTAGATCCAAATTGGATCTAAGCAATGCATGAAAATCTAAAAAGAATCATACAACAGTCATACTTTCAGAATTGCACATCCACCAATAACAATAATGCAATGGGAAAATATGCATCTACATTAACAATTTATAATAGTATCAAAGGGACATAACTCCATGAAACCTTTTACTATCTATGGTTATCATTATGCATTATACAAAAGAGTTTTTGTTTTTGTAAACCAGATATCTAAATTAAAGGGACTTACTTCCTGTAGCTTAGAAACCTTTTTCAGAATAGCAAGGTAGTGCTAAATTAGTGAACACAATCAATCAACTAGCATTCATGCATGAATGTTCATGAAATATGGCATTCACACACAAAAAGGATAAATTGGTTATGTTTACTAACCTAACATATAATCTTTCTAGTGATGCTATCAAACAGAAGAAATAAAAGTGCATTCAAACGCAAAGATTCATGAACTATGAATTCACTAATAATAGAGAACAAAGAAATGTGCAACAAGTGTCACGAGCTTGTGCTTGAACCTCACAAGATGCATTATCAAAGGAGAAAGGATGCTATGAGTTCATGAAGACAGAGTGAAAGGTCAAATACAAAAGAGGAAGAGATGCAGATCATAACAGTTAACTATAGAGTGAATGCATGTTGTTGTAGTTGAAAGGGAGAAAAGATACTACAAAATGAGTAGGTGCAAGACAATTTGTGCATGTGCAGAGGAGAAAGAATTGAAAACTGATATGTATAAAGATGATCAAATTACAGTGCTATCAAATGTAAGTGAGGTGCATATGCAGATGCAGTTCATACAGTGCATGTTCAAGAAATAATAAATGGCATTGATGTTTAAGAATATAAAAGTTGCATATTACTGTATGCTTCTTTCTATTTTTGTAAAGTGACATGCATATACAGATGCAATTCATCATGGTGTCATCAAAGATAAATGACAATAAGAAATTAAACAATGTTGATGCCAAGATACAGAGCAATCCTGATGTTTTCATGAGTACTAGTGTTCATCAATAGAGTGAATGAATAATGGTATCATCAAAGAGGAAAGCAGAAGGAGTTCACCAAACTACGTTGATGCCAGTAATGAGTGACAGTAGTATCTATATTTTGAAGTAATATGTGTATGACAGTATTTTTTTAAAGAACAAGGTAACAGTCATGCTATTATAAATAGGTGTCAAATCATAAATAGTGTTATAAAATTGCAAACTGATATGCAGAAGGAGGTGAATTGCATAACGATCAACTAATAATGTAATATTGCTATCAAATATGCACAGAATGATTAAATTAAAGTGTTGTCTAAAAGACTAATATTGGTATGTATAAACAAAAGTAGTGATAATTTAATCAGAAATATCATTTATTTGCTTAGGTTATGCACATAAAAGATGGATAGCAATGTTTTTTCGAAAAGCAACATTTTAGTAATGAATATACAAAGCATGGATGTACAACAATGCTATCAAATGTGCATATACAATATAAGTTAAACAACAGTGATGTGCAAAGGAAAAAGATGCATTTTGTAATGTCGGGCACCTAGACACAGTAATGTTGATGAGTGTCATGAGCCCGTGCTCGAACCCCATGAACAAACATTCTTATTGGAGTCAAAATGGCCCTTCAAAAGCATGTATACAATGTGGTCACTGTCGACAAGTGCAAAGTGGAGACCAGATAGTTCGTAAATTCAGACACATCTTTAATAATGTCAAGCACAGCTCAAGTCACGGTCCCAATAGAGAGAAGGAATTTAAAGTAATCATGGTGGTTACTGTCAGTCTCAATAGTGAAGGAGTGGTTATGTGCACAACATGTTCACTAGAGTCAACAATCAAAGACAAGTGAAAACCCCAAATCGCCAGCAATGTAAACATCTAGTGAAGGAGCTGACAGATGTAACTATGTCGAAGACATATCACAATCTAAGTGTTAAGATATAAAACAACAATCTATTTAAAAACGAGATTTCAAAGCTAAGTTGCAATTTGAGAAAGGATAATGACAGCAAAGCAATAGAACCAAAAATCATTACAGTAACTTGTGGAGAAATCATCAAAGCCAAAGCCTGCAACTCAAGTATTTTTAAATCACAAAATGCAACAGTAAGTTCAAACAGCAACAAGAATGGAAAGCCAAAGATAGAAGATAACTTATCTGGAGTCAAGGATCGAGATGTAAAAGTATGGAGTCCAGTGCAATAATATTTTGGAGCCTGAGCACCATAGTCAAACAAGGAGTGAAGCATCATCCATTATGGCCAAGACCCAGATCAAAAGCCCCACACTCCAGAGTTAATGCAGCCAAGCCCAAAATAACAGGAAATAACTCTAGATGTAGAGCCTAATCTCTTTGTTACAATGGCAACTTCTAGTTGAAGAGCCCGAGCTTCATGCTCGAAATACATACAGTCATAGATAAAGGTAAAGCCACATTTGCAGCTAAATTCTAGCCCATAGATCATAGAAAATAACTTCAAAACAACAACACAACTTCCAGTTCATTGTGACAAAGACCCAGATCAACAGCTTGAGCCCAGTGAAGTAGTAAAAAACCCAAAATCAATGCCATTATTGCAGAATGAGCGGCACCATAAGCTAGGGTTTCAAACCCTCATGTTTTTCTCAAATGCAAATGCAATGTGATAACCAAGAAAATGCCAAGTTTTGATAAAATTTGGAGTCCAATGACAGTGGGGGAGTAAATGCCTTGAAGATTGTAGTGCACGACAGCCAGATTCTTGTGTTTCTAAGTGCCACGACAAGAATTCAGCAGCCTAGCCTATGCCGATGGAGATGATGTTACTTACTCTTTGAAAGAGTTGTTAATTGTATGGTGTCGGTCATGATTGACCTTAGGTTATACTGTCGGCATTAGTTTAGGCATGGTTTGGGTTATGTGGTATGGAGTTAGGGTTTTTGTTAATAGGTTTGCATATATGTTGATTATGTTTAATGAAAGATGTATGTTTTAAAAACCAACATTAGGGGCATAAATTAAGGCATGAATTATGCCTAATAGTTAGGGTTTTCTAGCTGATTTGGAGGAGTTTTTAGAGGAGTTTTGAAGGGAAGCTAATTTTTGAAATTGACCTTGAGAGGTTCATTGAGGGTATATATCTTAATTTCATAGTCAGTTTTAGGGGTTTAGAATTTAGGGAGAAGGTGGTTTTGTGAACATATTAATTCCTTTGTGCTTTCTACATACATTTTTTAACCATAGGTTCAGTTTTTGATGCATTAGTGTGTTCAAGTGAATGTATCTTGTGTGTTGGCATACTTTGCATCTTGGCATGTAACCATTGTAGATTTTGAAGAAAATAAAGGAAGTGCTCCCATTATTCACATATTTTTATGAGGTTTTGATTTCAATCCTTTTCTCCATTTTTGCATTTAAGTGTGATATGTTTTGTAGCATAGATTAGTGAATTAAGCCAAGTCCTTCTCTGAGATATCAAAATATAACCTTTTGCAGAATCTGTATGTCTATTGGCCAATCATTGTCTATGGTGCAAACCCTAATAGTGAGGTCTTTAGTTCAACCTATATGTTGAAAAGTGAATGTCTATTGCAAATCTCAGTAGTATGTTTCATGTTGATCATTGTTTCAAGTTCTGATTATTCTGAATCCAGTTTGGTGTATCACCCCATTTTATTTATTCAGTTTTCAAGTTATCCCCTTTTCCCTTTTCCCAATCAGAGATTCAGTCATAAGTGATATACCAAATCCAATAGGAACCGGCCTAGAATCCAAAGATTCCTTCCTAATCAGAGTCCACCCACAACTCAGGAAGTTTTTCATTATTACCATGAGATATTATTATGCCCTAATTCCTGAGTTAGGGTGATATTTAAAGGCCTTAACAATTTTTGGCATGCCCGGTGGGACTCCTTGTGATACGTGAGTAGAATCCAAACAAGGAGTGTAAAAGAGTTTGATTATTTATATCTCTCACACACTAGGAGAGGCAGAACTTTGTAGAGAGTACCTAGGGGTCCGCAAGAGCTTTCTTTTTAGCTTGTAGTAAGGGGCAGGAAACCAGGAAGATGAAGGAAAAGAAGTTCAGCTCCTCCCTCCTACCATACTGAATTTCCATATTCAGATCAAGAGTCTTCTGAGAGTCCTCCAGCACTTCAAATTTAAGTTGTTCTTTAACAACCAATAGAAGAAGACCAGCCATCACCTTCAAGTTCTACTAAAGCACCTCCAAGAATGGCTATAAGGCTATCATTTGTGCCTTTTGATCAGAGCAGCCCTTTAAGGATTTCCAATCACAACAAAATTCCATTGGCAGCCTTGAAAGGGTTAACATCTTTCACGGGAGAAGGACAAACAACATCTATTGAGCATATTAGAGATGTTGCATCTCTTTGAAATGTTCACCACATCACAAAGGAGGATGTAGCTTTGAAGCTATTGGCTGCATCACTGAAGGGAAAAGCATTGGAATGGTTCAGAACTCTTCGAGTTGGATCAATTGCTACATGGGATGCACTAGGTGAGGAATTATCAAAGTTTTTTTAAGATAAATCTGCTAATCTTTCTTTGGTGGAACAACTAAAAACTATCAGAAGGGCTCCACAAGAATAGATGAGTGATTTCAATCTACATTTTCAGAAGACGTGGAATAGAATTCCTTCCATGGTAAGACCCTCTGCTGAATATGCATTATTGTACTTTCTTAAGAGTCTAAATAGTGACATCTTAGTTATGATTCAGTCAATGGGGGGTAATTCTTTATCTCAAGCTTTTGATATTGCTATTAGAGAAAAGAATAGTCTTATTTAGGCATGAAAGATATATCCTAGGCCACCTATGCCTTTCTTTCCTAGTATTCAGTCTAATATGCCATTGATTACCCCATCTCTAGCACCTTTACCTTCTTCCAAAAATGAAGAAATGATGTTTGATGCCCCTATTAATGAGTTGCAAAGTATAAAGGATGGCTAGCATAAAATTGAAAGCCTATTGCAAACCTTTGGATATGAGTTGGTAAATATTAAAATGTAACAAGCTCAAGGAAACCCAATAGTTCATCCTCAAAATTAGTTTGCTAGCTCCTCAACACAGCAGTCTAACCAGTCCATTTACCAAGGTAACAAACAACAGTACCAAGGAAACAACAATACCAATAGGGAGAATTGGAACCAGAGGCCTTGTAGATCTTACAACCCTGCACCTCTTAATGTTGCTAGAGATATTGTTCCTAACCAGAATAACCTTGCTGCTGAATATGAGTGGTGTTATCCTTGTCGTCAACCCCACAATCGGTCAAAGTGCACCAATGGAGTGCTTAATCAGGCTCTAATGGTTCAAAGTGTGGTTGGTTCACAACAAGATGCATCCATTGAGGAGACTCAACATTTTCTGGATCTAAGTACTCTAGACACTGCCTTTCTTAGTTTCTAAGAGGAAGAATTTTGTGGGGTGAGTAATGATTCACCTGTATCAGCAAACACTAGAGCCAAGAAAAGAGCTCTAGAAATAGAGCAATCAGATGCTAAGAATGTTGCTACAACTCAATCAGTACCCACCACTCCTGTTTCAATTTTGAAAGAACACTCCTCTTTCACAACTAAGGAGCAGCATCAGAAGCACATGGATCAGATCAATACAAAATCACCTCAAAAGGTACATTTTGTTGTTCCTTTTAATACTGTTGATAATATGAAGAAGATGAATGTCTCTATTTCTATGTGGGATTCTCTAGCCATTTTAGGGCAAGCAGAATTACTTAAGGAAGAGTTGTCTAAAGGAGCAGTGAGTTCATATCAAGCTTTAAAGCAGCCTTCAAGGACTGTTTTTGCCAATACAGAGGCAACAAATGTTCAAGGAATAGCAGTAAATGATGCTAAGAAAGTTTCAAATGTTAAGCCACCTCTTTTTTATGTGTCCTTGATAATTAGTAACAAGTTAGTACACAACTGTATGGTTGATAGTGGTGCAACCAGCATAGTAATGCCCAAAACAATTATAGATTTTCTTGATTTAAAGTATGAACCTCTTAAGAAGGGAGTGATTCAGTTAGATGGTTCATCAGTCCACACTTTAGGTGTTGTTAAGAATGAAAGTTTGAATCTTCATGCTTGCCTTTGCAAACTTCTCTATTCTATAGGACATTTATGTCATTGATTTGCCCCCTTATTTTGCCCTATGTTTGTCTAGGGATTTTACAGCAAAGATAGGTGGATATTTCTCATTAGATTGCTCTCATATGTTGTTTAGAACAAGATATGGTGTAAAAGTAACCATAAAATCAAAGTTATTGACCAAAGATCACATAGAGCCTTATATTCCAAGCCCTATTAACGCTAGTTGTGTGATCATAGATGTTGATGAATTTAAAGACTATCCAACCTTTGATACTCAAATAGAGGGCATCCCTAATATATTGTTGGATGAGTGGGCAGCTGGAAATGTTTTTACTAATCAAGATAGTGTTATTTATGATGCTGGTTTTGGTAATTATATGATATCTGAATATGATCTTGTTATGCCAAACTTGATAAAAGCCCAAGATACAGATTCAGAACAGCCAAATCAGCTTTGGGACTTATATTTTGATGGATCTAGGAATAAGGATGGAGCTAGTGCAGGGGTTATGCTTGTGTCTCCAGATGGTGACAAATATTATGTTGCATTCAAATTATCATTTCCTTGTTCTAACAATGTGGTTGAATATGAAGGTTTGATACAGGGCTTAGAGTGGGCAATAAAAAGGAACGTCAAATGTTTGAAGGCATTTGGTGATAGTGAATTAGTGGTCAATTAGGTGAGAGGTTTGAATGTTGTTAAGAATGGTCTTCTAAAGTTATATAAGTCCAGAATATCAGATATTTTAGAATATTTTGATGCATTCAACCTGATTTCTGTACCTAGAAATAAAAACCAGCATGTTGATAGGTTAGCTGCTATTGGTGCTCAAATCATAATTTCTGATAATAAAGGTGTAAATATGGATCAATCTCACATTAAGATTGTGGCTAGGCCATCCATTCTGGATAATGAAGTTAAATGGGAGGTTTTTAATACTGATGAGTAGATCTTAAATTTTATGACAGAAAAATATGTCTTTTCAGCTTCTAAAGACAACAAAGTGAAACAACAATTTAAGGACCAGATTATACAATTTAAGTTAAATAAGCTTCCTAAAGGACTAGTTAGTTTGGAGTCCATCTTCAATTTTGATGATCAGTTCACAAAGAACAAAACCAACATGCTCATTAAGGAATACCATTATGAGGAGTTAGAAATATTCAGAGACAATTTCTTAAAGGTTGGTAAAGTTAACTCTCGTTAGGATAAAGAGCTTCTTATTGCTTTGTTTAAAGAGTTCAATGATGTATTTTCTTGGGATTATGCTGATTTGAAAGGGTTTGACCCTCAATTGACCCAACACACTATTGAATTAGAGCCCAATTCCAGGCCAATCAGGCAAAGACAAAGGCCAATTAACCCCCAATTAGAGCCCCTAATGCTAAAAGAGCTGAATAAACTGTTGGATAGTGGAATAATCTTCCCAATCAAACATACCTCTTGGGTTTCAAATTTAGTTCCTGTAAGGAAGAAAAATGGGGAGATTAGACTATGTGTGGATTTTAGAGACCTTAATAGGGCATCTCTGAAAGATAGACACCCTCTTCCATCAATGGAACAAATATTGTAGTATATTTTCAGTTCTGAAAGGTTTTCACTTCTAGATGGTTATTCTGGTTATAATCAAGTGTTAGTGAAAAAGAAATATCAGTTTAAAATAGATTTCACCACTAAATGGGGAAAAATGGCATACAAAAGAATGTCATTTCATTTATCGAATGCAGGTGCCACATTTCAAAAAGCTATGGACATGGCTTTTAAAAATCTAATGTACAAATTTGTTTTGGTTTACTTGGATGATGTTACTATTTATAGCAAGATTGTAGATCAGCATATAGGCTACTTAAGGCAAGTTCTTCAAAGATGCAGACATTTTGGAATCTCTCTTAACCCAAAAAGTTAGTTTTTGCAGTCCATGAGGGTAAAATTTTAGGATATCAAGTTTCAAAAGAAGGTACAATAATTGATCCTGAAAGAATCCATGCAATTCTAGATTTATCTTTGTCAAAACATAAGAAGGGACTGCAAAGCTTTATTGATAGAATTAATTTTGTTAGACACTTCATCTCAGACATTGCCAATTTATTAAAGCCCTTAACTACAATGCTGAAGAAAAATGTGCCTTTCAACTGGACTAAAGAGGGAAAATCTAGTTTTGAACATATCAAACAAGCCCTATCATTAGCTCCTACATTAGCTAACCCTATTTTTTCTAAAGATTTTATCTTATATGCTTATGGAGGATATGATATTGTTTCAACTATGCTGGTGCAAAAGAATGATGACAATCTAGAACAGTCGGTTGCCTTTTTCAGTAAAGAGATGGATGACTATGAACAAAGGTATAGTTTTGTTGAGAAACATATACTTGCTATTATTAAATCTTAAAAGAAGTTTAAACATTTGGTTCCTAGAAACAAAGTTCATCTAATGATTGCACATCCTAGCATTAAAGAATTCTTGTTGAACAAGGATGTAAATGAGAAAAGAGCAGGATGGATTACCAGAGTTATGGAATATGATGTGCATATCCATGTAACCAAGTTGGTTAGAGGCAAGGGTTTGTGTGTGCAAATGGAAGAAAAAGAAGAAGAGGTTGAAAGCAATGAAGAGTTTGTCTTGCTTCAAGATAATCCTGTACTTAATGACCAACCGGCAACTTGGTTAGCTGATATGAGAAAATTTCTACAAACTGGACAATGTCCACCATATCTTGATAAGGCACAAAGGAGATATTTCAGATTGCAATATGTTCCTTATTTTTTGGTTAATGGTATGCTTTATAGGAAAGACTTTTTTGGAATGTTGCTGAAATGTATTGATATTGCTGATCAAAGCAAAATTTTATCTGAATTTCATGATGGATCATGTGGAGGACACTTTAATTCTAAGACAACCTTAAAGATCTTGAGGGTAGGCTATTATTGGCCTGATTTATTTAAGGATGCCCATTCTTGGGCAAGAAAGTGTTTAAAATGTGTTCTTTTTGCAGGAAAACAGAGGCTAGTAGCATTGCCACTGAAGCCTATTATTGTTGAACAACCATTCATCAAGTGGGAAGTGGATTTCATTGGCCCCTTTAACCCTAATTCTGTAACCACCTAGATTTGGTCTGCTCTGACCATAGACCCTATTTTCCCTAAGTGTGATCATACCCCTAATTATGTCATGACAATGTTACTTTGTCATAATTTATTTTAAATCAAATTTAATATCCTAGGTGATTTTTATCACTGAATTATATTAACTATTATAACCATATAATTCAAATCAAATTCAAACATGGCTATAGTATTTAATTATAAAGGAATTAAATAAACCCCTAAATCAATTGTCCACTTACAAATAACCCATTCCCCTAGCCTATTTAATTTAATTAAAATGGCTATAGTCCCCTTAATTATTAAAAAGCAATAAAATGCTTAAATAATTAATACCCTATTTTTGAATGAATTAAATAAGTTTAATTCATTTCATTTATATTCCCCTAAACCCCAACCTAACCTATCTCAACCACTTCTACCCTGGGTTCTAACCCATCTCAACCTATTCCCCCCATGCTAA
>MU226187.1:221346-231607 GCA_018584345.1 Thuja plicata | reverse complement strand
GAAACCCTAAAGGAAAAAACTAGGTTGCACATTATTAATTAATAATGTACCTAAGTGAAGCTTAAGTAACTAGAGTAATAGGAACTTATATAATTAAATCGATATGATTTAATTAATAAGCATAAAGGAATAATACTCTAACACCCCCCCTTAAGTTGAACACAGGGAGAAAGTTGACCTAGCAAAACTATGAAAGCAAGAAATGGGTCCCGGCAATAAGGCCTGATCAGGTACCCAGTACAAGGAAATCTCTGTAAACCGGAGACAAAGGAGAAAACCTAGTGGGAAAAACTCCTCTCCAAAAAGAGATATAAAAGCAAAAAAAGACAAAAGGAATGACTTTAAGAGACTCTCTCAAAGCCATAAGTACAATGTGTGCTGCCAACCCCCCCCCCCCGTGAGAGAGGGTCGAGGATCCAAAGCCCCCCCAGAATGAAAGAACTCTTGGATCAATGAACAAACCACCAGGACTCCAATGCAAAGGAGTGAAAAGAAGTGGGCACTAAAGAGGTGACCTCGGAAGATGAGGTGTCACTGGAAGGCCAAGCTGATGCTCAAATGAGAAGACACGAGGATCCTAAAAGGGAATCCCCAATGTAAGTGGGATGACAGGTGTGTTGACACTGTCATCAAAGAGGAGATGAATGTCCTCTATAGAGTCCTCAATAACTACACCTGGTGGCTCGATGAATGGAGATGGAGGGTCAAGCAGTGCTGAAGAAGAGTCTTGCTGAAGAGAAAAGTACGCTTCAGGATGTGGAGTGGCAGTCACAACACTGGTCTCGGGAACAACATAAAGGTTCAAGCGACCTGACTGCACCTCATGATGCTCTCTCGAAAGGGGAGAGCTATGCTCTGACAATGGAGATGGTGGACCAAAGTGAGAGAAGGTGTAGAGATGGGTGGAATGATCAACTATCCCGATAGCAATAATGCCACCTATCACACTATCCTTGATGAAGGCTGAATCTGTCGTGAACCCAACTGTCTTCCCTGACCCACTGCGAGTAATCTGATAAATCGAGAGAAGGTTTGCAGATAGAGATGGAACATACGATACATCATTGAATGTGCCATCCTGAATGTTGACTGAACCTGTCCCGCAGACTATCTGTACAGTGTTATTCCCCATGAGAATATGAGGAATAGGAGAAGTCTCAAAAGAAGAGAACAAATCCTAAGAAGATGCCATATGGTGGGAAGCACCGGAATCTAGTATCCAAGGGACCTATGAAGGGGATGCAACAGATGCCTGTAATGCATGACCTTGTCAAAAATCATGTCCAGATGTTGAAGATGAGGCAGAAGACTGAAAATTAGACCCCTGTGAGGTGGAAGAGGATGGAGAGGAAATAGTGCTCTTCTGAAGGAGAGCTTGCAAATCTGCAATTTGTTTCTCATAGCCATCAAATCTCTTCTGAAAACACTATGACTCATCATGGGTCCCCTTCTGACAATAGGAACATGGAGGGTTTTGAGTCTTCAATTTCTCCTTCTTAGAAGAAGATGGTGGGCCAGTAGAGTGCTGAGAAGAGGAATCAGATAGCTGCTTTGGCTTCGGCTTCTGTGTATCGTGAGATGACTTGGCAAGCAATGCCTGTGACTGTGAACCTATAAGAGAATCCATCTGACTGAGCTTGGACTGCTCATGAGTTAACCTATCACAGAAGGTCTCAAAAGAGGGCATAACATGTCGTGCACCTAGTGCATCCATAGTGGAGTAGAAGGTAGAAGTGAAAATCTGATAAGGACCACGAAGCTTGGAGAGTATCAGGAAGATACACTCATCATCAGACTTCGTCTTTCTAGCAACTTGTAAAATAGATCGAAGAGACTTGAACTTCATCAGAAAGTCCTCAATGTTGGTGAATGAGTCAGGTGCCAAGGAGGTGAACTCTACATCTATCTAGAGAAACCTGAACTGATCCATGGTGCCAAACAAGGTGGAGAACTTGTCCCACATATCCCTGGGTGTAGTCAGACCATCTAGGTGGAACAACAACCCATCTGAAATATTCATGGCAATGAGGCCCATTGCCTTATCCATCTTGTTTCTGTGCATAAGAGCCTCATAAGGCCTCTGAAGAACTGGCTGAACTATATCCAGGCAGGACAATAAACCTCATGACATGAGGATTCTGCTCATTTGTGGCTTCCACACATGGTAATTGTGTGGAGTGAGAATCCCAACAAATGTTGTGTCTGCCATGGTGCCCTGTGCTTTGACTAATTTTTTAAATTATAATTTCTTTCAGAACTAGATAGAAGATGCAGAAGGGGTTTTGTTTTATGTGATACAATGATTTGTTTTCCTGAGATAGATGACAGAAAAACAAGAAAGAACACCCCCCACAATCGATAAAATCCAATTCCAGTACAATTCTGAAAGCTTGAATGAAAGAGAGAGCAAGAAATGCTTTAGAATGTAAATTTGTGTACCTTGACTTTGAGGCACAAAAATGACATCAAAATGGAATAATCAAGAAATAAGACCTACACCAATGCGATGGGCTTGAAAAAACCTTTCAGGCAATATTTTTTTTTCAAAAATGGACACCGTATGCCCAAGATATGACCAAAAAGGCACAGGTACCCCCAAATTGCAAGCTCACTGGAAAAACATAGTCCTGGCAAAAAATTTGACGTCCAAATGACTGTCACCCCTCTACGAAGTTAAATTTGACGGCCATCGCTACTTGCCAAAAAAAAAATTCTGACCGCCAGAAAAATTTGAAAGGGCACTGGAAAAAAAATCTGGCTGCTGACGTTAGCCCTGACAGGCCAGTGGCTGGCTGGAGGCTGGCCGGTGGCTACCATCAGTGGCAGCCACTCCCGGGTGGCGGCAGAGGGCCAGGCGGCGCCGCTGGTGGCTCTGACAGCTCCGCCGGTGGCTGGCGGCCGGTGAGCTGCGCGCTGGCGGGTGGGCCGGGCGTGGGCCGGGCCAGGCCTGGCGAAGGTAGCAGCGGGGTGGCGTCGGGGTGGCGCAGTGGTGGCGCGCCCTGGATGCACCAAAAAATGTGTGTTTTTTTATTTTATTTTTTATTTTTGCCTTGAAAACTGTGTTTGTACGGCCCTAGAAGGCCGAAAAAAATTTGCCTGATGCTCCGATGTCCAAATCAGACATGTTTTATATGAATCCTGGGGTTTTTGGGCCTTTCAGACTCAACCATGAGGTCAGTTTTGGTCCAAAATAATCCAAAAAATAGAGACCCCCCAGAACCAATAAACAAAAACTTTGAAAATCAGAAACCCTTCAAGCTCCAAAAACCTTCAAATCAGGAACAAGCAGCCACAGATCTGAGCTCTGATACCATGAAAGAATTGATCAAACTCAATTCTACACAACTCAAGAAGAACCTATTAGCCAATAACTTGTTACAAGAGAAGAAAAATAGAGACAGAAGGAAAGTGCTCTCAAAATGTGAAAAATGCATAAGAGATAATCAAAAAAGTACAAGGCTCAACCTTATAAAAGGTGAGAAAGAAACCCTAAAGGAAAAAATTAGGTTGCACATTATTAATTAATAATGTACCTAAGTGAAGCTTAAGTAACTAGAGTAATAGGAACTTATATAATTAAATCGATATGATTTAATTAATAAGCATAAAGTAATAATACTCTAACATTCTCTAGTCTATGGCACTGAAGTAGTACTACCTATTGAGGTTGAAATCCCATCTTTGCGGATATCCTTACAAGGTCTTGTTACTGATGAGTAGTACCACATAGATAGGGTGAATTCTTTGGACCTACTAGATGAGTGTAGACAATAAGCGTTCAACCATCTGAAGGTGTACCAAGAACGTGTATCCAAAGGCTACAATAAGAAGGTCAAACCACGCAAATTTGAAGTGGGAGATCTCGTCCTAAAAGAGAATCCTAAAAACCAGGCTAACAAAGAGCGGAAAGGAAAGTTTGAACCTAACTGGCTGGGACCTTATGTTATCACTGCTACTTTTGGGACTAGAGCTTATCAACTGGCTACAGCCAAAGGAGACATTCTTCCATATCCTATCAACACTCTACATTTGAAGTGGTTCTACGCTTGATGTTTGGCTAGTGGAACCTGTACAACCAAAAGGTCTCAGAAAATACCAAAAACATTCATAAAATTGATCCTGAAAAAAACCAAACAAAATGGAAAAATTCCTAAAGAAAGGGTATCCTTTGTGAAAACATGGCAAACAAGCGCCTTGATACTACAAAAACATTTAAAAAGGCAAAAATAACAAAAAAATTGAAAAAGAGAAAAGTACATTGATGAGCACTGGTAAAACGGGCATCTTGGTAGCAAAAAGAAAAGAAAAGATCTTTCCAAGTGGTGAAAACCTTGCAATCAGGCGTCACTTATGTTCAGCACTCCATCTATCAATACATTGCTGACACTAGGTCTTCATGATTTCACATGTGCTCAAACTCTGATTTCATTTCCTAAATGGCTATCTTATCCTTGCTTGGGAATTGTCTGCATTTACATCTTAGGAATAAGTCATTCTGCACTGGGGGCATCTTTGCTGGCATGGTAAGTTGCAGTTGCAGTTGCTAGGTTGCTCTAGGATGGTTTGCCTTGCAAACACAATGTTTTTTGATATGTATGCAAAATGATATCACTTTTCAAAACAAGGGTGTCTTTTAAAACATCACATATCCAGACATGACATTTACATTAACGGAGTTCCTACAAGGCTATATTGGATCACAAATATGAACATATTATCCTATCAATGCACAAGCATGGAAACACCATATTGCTTGTATTCCAATTTTCTGATTGATGAATCTTTATTGTGTTTGACATATGAATGAACAAGTACTACTTAAAATCATAGTTTGATATTGGTTTGATTATGATTCTTTCATGTCTTGATGATGTTTTCAACTAGGGGCATCTAAGTAATTATAAATTTCTATTTGCTTGATTCAAATATTGATGATTTGTTATGCCTTTCGAGTTACTCCATGACGTCTGCACAAAGACAAAGAGTCACAAGGACAGGGGGCATAATGTTTTTCTTGATTTTCTGCGTATGGTGATTGTTCCAAATGATCCTATAAATTTCACCTAACTTAGATGTTTATGGTAAGAGCTGCCACTAGGGGTGGATAGCCGCATATATCTTGATCTTTGTTATGTGTAAACTACGGTGAGGTTGAAACAATTTCCTTGTCTATTTTCTGAATCAGATTCTCGCTAAGGTATACGAAGCATAATGTACCCAAGGATATGAATTTTGAAGGTCATTACGGGTCCAATATCTTACCTTACACAGAATCTGGTATATTAAAAAGGAAGGTGACTATTTTGTTATCCTGGCTTCTATGCCTTATGCCTAAAGTCTATTTCTGACATTTCAATAAAATATAGTATTCATACTTTCATAATATCAGTGGGTATTAGTGATTATTGTACTATCAGGTGGTATCCATTCCTAAAAGTGCCCAATGATGATAAAAATCTATACATTTGCATACCAGTGACAAAGTCCTAAGAGTCTTCATATCATTACATTTTTGACAATTGCATGGAACATAAACAAGAAAGGAGAAGCATTAAAGGCATTTTGAGCTCCAAATTAACTCAATTTTTTATTCTTCTGAATCAAGTTAATTACATCATCCATATTAATGATATATATATCATTGCACATCCATAGCATACATTTTGTATTCATAAAAAGATGCAACGGGAAAATACCAAAACAAAGCATCCATGTATTGCATTTTTACTTTTACATCCTAAGTGCATCCATACATTTTAAATGCATAAAGAAAATAAAAAACATACATTTTCATCTTCACATAAGTATCATTTAAAAAATATTTATATCAGTGATCAAATCAAAAAATGATGTTATCATCTAAATCTAACTCATCACGAGACCAAGATATCATCACATGTGCAAATCACATCTATCACATCTACCAAAGAAAATAGAACTCATAAAACATGTCAGAATCAGGAGCAAGTGCATCACATATATATCTCTCAAAATAGGATCCACAGATCAAAATATGACACAAGTCTACATAAAGAGTATCAGTGAGACAAAATAAATCAGATATACATATATGAGTACCATAAACAAAAGAGGATCTTAGCAGAATCTAGATATACAATGTGAACTCAGATATACAAAATATGATAATATAAATCAGCTCTGGCTCCCCCCTCTCCCTATTTTGGAGGAGGAGGAGGAGGTACAAATGGAGGAGGAGGAGGCATTTCCCCCTTAGACTCCTGGGCTAACCGTGAAAATGACATTGCTCTCTGCCCCTTTGGCACTACTGCATAATAAAGTGCATAATAATACGTGGCTCTCTAGCCTTGGTGAACCACTGTGCGAACCTCCATATCTCACTTTGTCCTGAGCCGCTCAAGCTGGGCATCTCTACCAACAAGAAAAGCATCCACTACTAAGATCCTAGACTCTGCTGATGTAGCCCTAGTCTGTATTGTTGTGGATCTCACCTCTAGAGCCGTAATCTGTGCCCTCAACTGCTCTCTCTCTTTCTCACACTGTGAAAGAGCATTTCCATCCCTGCTAGATCCCCTATCGGACTCCTATCCAGGCGGCCTATCCTGTGATCTATCATGTCCTCTATCAGGCTGTCTCTGCTGTTGATGCCTCTATCTCTGCTGCTCTCCTATTAATAATGGCCCTGGGTCCATCCTAGGGGAAACAAATCTAAAGCGGGTATGTCAACCCTCTTCACTCCCACCGGCAACACCTGCAAGGCCACCCACTGCGCCGCCACCCCTATCATCTCCACCATCATCCCCCTCATCTGGAGGAGAATGCCTGCCATCTCGGCCTCCATCTCTACCTCCATGCTGGCCACCACCGCTATCTCTCTATGCTCCTCCCCTCCCTCTGGCAGGATGATCATCAAGATCATAATCTAAAGGCTCCTCTATGCACGGAATAACCTCCTCTGGCACTGTGAAATAAGGAAATGAATACTGAAGCATCTCCGTGGCATATCCATCAGAAAAACTTGCATCGACAACATCAAGGCAGAGATCCCAGTCTACTCCAACCATGTCACGAATATCCTGATGTGTTGTCTCATACCTCAACTGGGCACCCCACAATGGTACCTCATCTCGGATATGTACATAAACAGTAATATCTTGTATCATGCCCTATCGTTGGCCATACTGTCTCAGCACTCAGGTGTGAATAAACCGCTCTATAACATATCTGGTCCTCCCAATAAGATACTGGCTCTAAAATAAAAATGGTACCTGCTGTGCATCTAAGGTCCACTCCTCGCAGTCTAAATATGGTCGCCAAATGACCTCAGTCATATCATCAAAGAGCTTTTGCCAGTACTCTACCTTTCCCATATGGGGCTACTGAATAAGGCCTACATACATGTATACATAAGACTGCTCTGGTACTCGTTGTCTATCTACAATCGGCTGCATAACAAGGATGTGCTCCTAGGCCCAGATCTGAAGAATCAAAATACCAACGGTCATGCTTCGAGTATAATTATATACTATCTCGTGCAACTCTCGATACATATGGGCTAAAATACAACTGCCCCATGCAAATATCCGTCTATGGGTAACCATCTACTTTAACATGTCTACCCATCCGACCATGAATCCATGCTGACCTTTGTCTGGCATCAGGATGCCACCTATCAGACCTGCTAAGTACACAGATAATCGATCATAGTGATCGACCATATAGTCCTATTAGAGGTATCTATGATCAATCATGTCATCCTAAAAGTATCGGCGTGTAGCTCCAATCGCTATGGCCAATGTTGCCTTGAAGCGTACCTCATGACCAATAATTAAAACCTGAAGTATCCGCCATACATCCTCCAAAGTCACTATGATCTCCCCGGTCGACAGATGAAAGGTGTTGTGCTCTGAGTGCCATCTCTCGACAAGAGCAATCAACAACCCTCGGTTTACCCCTATCTCAGGTAAACCTATCAAAGAACATAATCCACATCAGATCACTGTAGTCTGCTCATCATCAGAAAGTAGTCTAAATAGAGCAAGCACACGACCTGGATATGTGCCTCTAAAAGTGACTACCTCAAAGTCTGCCTATTTTTGACATGTACAAAGATGAAATCAGTATTATATCTCCAACAGAGATACAGAATCTTGATCAGCTAAGTGATTCAAGGTCCGCAACATGCAAATAGATCAAAAGGATAAAAATCCTAAGTCTACAAACAAGATACAATTCTAAACAAACAAGGTGCGATCTCTTATATAGGATGCGATCTGGGGTACACCGGATGCGATGGAATATACTGGGTGCGATCCCCAACATACGGGATGTGACTCTATATGCAGGGTACAATCTTTAAACGATAGGGTATGACACAAAATCAAATATAAATAAAAATGAGGTAAAAATAGGCACACATGATGTGATCCAGGATATCCTAGATGCAATGCAAAAATCCAAAAAAACTAGATATGATCTGGGAAATACTAGATGCGATGCGGGTTTGATAGGGTGCGATCCGGAATCCCGGATGCGACCCAAAATTAAAATGGCTATCAAAGCTACAAAAATTCGTAAAAATCAAATTTGCAAAATTCACAAGGTATTTTTACGAGCACTTACAGGAGGTGGGTAATCGGTCGAGTGCTGGTGTCGATGGCTCATCTCAAAATGATGCTTCCTCACAGGTACCACCATCTTCTCTACAGAGCTCTCAGAATTACTATGGAGGAAAGTGAAAATGAATAATAAAATGGTAATTTTTTAGGCTTATATTGGTCTTTTGAGCTATTTAGGAGTTTCAAAACTCCTCCCAGGAAACTACAACTACATTTTTTTTCTCTTTTTAGTCAGTTGAGAACCAAATCAAAGGTGCCTAAGATGTTTTACGCTGCACAGTGCCATTTTTTTGCGACAGTTTTGAAAACTGTGGATTTGCTTCATTTGTTCCCAAAAAAATGTCAACATGCACTTTTTATCATACATCTTTGTCTGACATCATTTTATCAAGTCTCACCACTCATATTTTCCACACCTTTGATAACTTGGTACTAGTGCGTTTATTTTTAAACACACCATCTTTTTCCACTTCTTCTACTTCATTCTTTCTTGCCCTAACCGCTTCCTGCAAGTGATACATTCTTTTGACAAAGGGATTTTATTCTTTTCCTTCGATTTCATTCCCGAGGGGACATGATCACACTATCATCAATTAATTTTTTGCTCAAAATAGCATTAAAATGACTTCGTTATCAAACAAACTAGGGGCATAACAGTTTCCTTGACTAAGTCAGAATTGTTGGATAGAAAGTTTGGTTCTCATAACCTGGATATCTTGTGCCCCCTCATTTTAAAAGATTCTTATTAAGCTCCTGGTAGCTTCTTACTGACTTTTGGATGACAACAAAGTTTAGAATTAGTATTATCAATCTTTGGATGACAACGAAGTTCAGAATTGGTATCTTTAAATATCTTTTATTGACCTTTATACGACAACCAAGTTCAAGGTCAATTCTAGTAGTTTAGTTCGATCAAGTGTGAGACTGATCTCATCAACATTTTGTTCGACAACCAAGAACGGAATTCTCAATCTTTCTGAAGTCAAAATCAAAAACTTTCTTTGAATCAATGCACTGCTCGCACATCAATTCGAAGAGGGGCAAATGAAACCACCTGGATTTGGTCTGCTCTGACCATAGACCCTATTTTCCCTAAGTGTGATCATACCCCTAATTATGTCATGACAATGTTACTTTGGCATAATTTATTTTAAATCAAATTTAATGTCCTAGGTGATTTTTATCACTGAATTATATTTACTATTATAACCATATAATTCAAATCAAATTCAAACATGACTATAGTATTTAATTATAAAGGAATTAAATAAACCCCTAAATCAATTGTCCACTTGCAAATAACCCATTCCCCTAGCCTATTTAATTTAATTAAAATGGCTATAGTCCCCTTAATTATTAAAAAGCAATAAAATGCTTAAATAATTAATATCCTATTTTTTAATGAATTAAATAAGTTTAATTCATTTAATTTATATTCCCCTAAACCCCAACCTAACCTATCTCAACCACTTATACCCTGGGTTCTAACCCATATCAACCTATTCCCCCCATGCTAATCTAATCCTAATTCTAATTTTATCCTAAACCCCCTCCTAATGTTGTCACATTCCATTAAGGAATGATTAACAACTCAACCCACTTGAGAAAGTCAACTTTCTCAAGCATGACTTCTCTAAGGACCAACTTGCCAAGTTGAGCCTTAC
>MU226187.1:186575-203200 GCA_018584345.1 Thuja plicata | reverse complement strand
TTAAAGACTCTTTTCAAAAGAGCAATACACACACACACTATACATTCTATATTCGGCTATTCGTGGAGGTGGAGATCACCAAAATGGGGGTTTGACTAAGGCAAAACCCTATATAGCCACCCCAAAAGCCCTCTTTTTAGATATTTTCAGGTGCTATTTTCAGGAGTTGCAGGTACAGAATAGCAGATTTGAGACCAGATTTGGATACCCTTTTCAGTGAACTATTGAGATCCGTGAACAAATTTTCTATTGACACTGTGCAGGTCATGGTCGACATTATTGGGTCAAGATTGACATTTGTGGGTCAAGGTCGACCTTTTTCATAAGACGACATCAAAACAAAAAAAGATTTCTGGGTTTTGTTCGTCTCTGCGTTCTGGTTCAGGATCAACTGTCATTTTTTCTAGAAACTCAATACAGGCTTAAAAAATGAGTTTTTCCAGTTCTGCTATATTATGAGGTAAGTATCTTATCCCACTATTCTTTACATATTTCTTTCCGTCCTTTTGATCATAATAATTAAGTGTAAGAAACTAAAAATTGGCCTTAGGATCTCTTTCTTATTCTCATCATGCAAATCTTACTTAAGAAATCCGTTATGAGCCAAATTTAGACATTACACCTGTTATTAACTTTTTCTACTATACTAGCTTCGATTTTATTAGTAGACTATTTTTATCCATTTTCATGTCTTAAAAAATGTTGTGGTCTCTTTCTTTCTAGAGTTCCCATACCAAAATTGAGGGTGCAATCTTCCATAGATTGTTGTAGAGATTATTGCCTTTAGGAATAGGCCACGCTTTAAAATGATCTAATAGGTTGTTTCTCATTGTCGATTGGAAGTGTAGTTTTTTATTTAGCCATTGCCAACAATGCAATGAGAAAGGACAGTTTAGGAGGATGTGGTCAACCATTTCCTCGTGTTCCTCACAAAGAACACATCGAGAAGGGCCTTGAAAACTAATTTTTTGAAACCATTCAATAGTAATAACTCTTTTCTATAGAGAATCCCATAAAAACATTATGACTTTGGGAAAAAAAATTGTTTGTCCCAACACAAGTGCAAGCGTAGTATCAATTTTTTCCATTGTTGATCAGATATAAGAGCTTTATAACCATCTTTGACCTGGTAAGATCAATTTTTGGAGCCAACCCAAATGATTTTGTCATCTCTATTTTTAGGATTAATTTTTCTAGAGGAAAGAGCTTGGTTATAGATCATTTATCATCACCAGATGGAGGGGTGTCATCTAAAGACCTCCATTACCAAATAAGGTTAGGATCCCCTTCAGGGAAAACAATGTAATTATTTTGTATTTTTTCCCATAGATTAGAAAGCGTTTCTATGATATGTAGTGTTATAGAATTAGATAGTTGGGCATAACCTCCCCAATAATCTTCCCAGAAAAGACCAGAGTTACCCAAACCGATATCCCTAGTGAATTTATTTCTAATAACATCATGACATTCTACAATAAAGTTCCATACTTTAGAACCTTTAGGGAGGTTAACAGTTCTAAATATGATGGTCTTATCTCCTTTATTTAAATATTTATGTATTAGTATCTTAACCCATTTACAATTAGGTTATTGGTAAATCTTCAATCCTAGTTTGGCCCCCAAGGCTAGGTTTTTCCATTTCATTTTTTTAATGCGAAGGCCACCAACTTCAAGAGGTCTAAAGATCTTATCCCAACTAATGATAACCATTTTTTTTTATTGGAAACCCCTTGCCAGAAGAATTTATTCAATTTTTGTTCAAGTTTACTTCTAGCCTTTTGTGACAATGACATACACAACATTTGGTAAGTTGGGAGTGCAGAAAGAATAGATTTAATCATGGTGACTCGCCCAACACTGGATAACCATTTTCCTCTCCAATTTTCCCTTTTATTGTCAAATGTTTTGATAAGGGGTTCCCATACTTTTGAAGATATATTGTCTCTGTCAATGGGCATTCCAAGATATTTACAGGGAAACTTGCAATTTTTGTAGTCTATAATTTGACAAATTTCATCTTCTAGTTGAGAGTTGGTATTAATAAAGAAAACTTTAGATTTATCCAAATTAACTAATTGACCTGGAGCTTTCATATAGAGTTTTATAATTTATTTATGATTCCTAGTTTCCTCTTTTGAACTTTTTGTTGGAAGTACCGTGTCGTCAATAAATTGTTGATGGGTGATGTTTGGTACTTCATCGGTGACTTTGATCACATTTATCAATCCTAAGGAATGGGCTTGGGAGATCATCCTTACATAGGCTTCAGCCATAATGACTACAAGGAAAGGTGAGATAGGGTCACCTTGTCTTAAACCTATAGGTGTTCAAAAAAACCTTCAGGGGTACCATTGATTAGAACTGCAATTTTAGGGGTGGATATACAGTTAAAAATAAGATTGATCTATTGTTTAGAAAAACCAAATGCTTCTAAACATTTACATAGAAACCTCCAATCAACCTTATCATATACTTTCTGGATATCGAGTTAAATGATCATGTTTGGAACTTTGGTCTTTTGTACTAAATGGATTAGTTATTAGATAATTATTATACCATCAAAAAATGGATCTACTTGGGATAAAACCAGTTTGTTCTTCTAAAATTATAAAGGGTAACAAAATCTTAAGACGGTTGGAAATTTATTTTGAAATAATTTTATATATGGTATTGCATAACTTGATTGGTCTAAAATATCCAAAATGATCAAATTCATATTTTTTAGGAATAAGTACGATAAATTTATTGTTAATTTATCTTAATAAATTTCCTAATCTTCTGGTGTTTTCAATTGCTTCCCATAAGTCTTTACAAATAAAGTGCCAACATTTTTTAAAGAAGCCAGTTTGGAATTCGTCAGGTCCTAGGGCTTTGTCGGGTTTCATTTGAAACAGGGATGTTTTAATTTCTTCCATCATAGAATTTTTGTTTAACATTTTGTTATCATTATTGAAAACGAGTTTAGGAATGTTATTCAATAATGTCTTCTGAGATTGTAGATCAAAATGTTCCCAATTATTAAGAATATTTTGGTAAAAGGAAACTGCTTCACTTGCAATTCCTTTATGATTTTCAAGTAACATTTCTTGATTATTTTTAATTTTAGTAATCCTATTGATATTCCTCCTTTGCTTAGGACTGTTATGAAAAAATTGGTATTTCTATCACCATAGAATAGCCAATTTTCTCTAGACTTTTGCTTCCAAAAAAATTCTTGTTTGGAAAGCACATCTTCAAGTTTATTTAGTATCTCTTTTTCTCTAAAGTATTTGTCATTGTCCATACCTGATCTTATAACTTCCTCATTTAACTTTTGGATATTATCTTCTATTTCATCTTTTTGGTAAAAAATATTTATAAAGTGTTGTTTGTTCCAATCTAAGATTTTATTTTTAAGGGATTTTAGTTTAGAGACAAAAAAAAAACATTTTAGATACTTCAAATCGTTCCTCATTCCACCATTGTTCTAGGAGGTTTAAGAAGTTTTTTTCAATAAGCCACATATTTTCAAATTTGAATGGGTTTCTAATTTATTTAGATTCTCCAATTATGTCAAGCGTAACAGGGAAATGATTAGACCCTGAAAGTGGTATTATAGATGTTGAAAATGAGAAGTGAAAGGAAGTAAAATTTCCAGCAAAGAAGAACTTATCTTACATTTTAGCTATGTTATCAGACCCATCTCTCCTATTTTTCCATGTGAAAGTACCATTGCTGGTTTTTATGTCAATTAAATTATTTGAAGTTATCCATTCACTAAAATATTTAATGGATTGAGTTACTTGTTGGATACCTCCCATTTTTTCCCTGAGTTATGAAATAGCATAGAAGTCTCCACCAAAGATCTAATTTTTATTGTTGTGGTTTTGACAGAAGACCCCAATGTTATCCCATAGCTTTCCCTTATCATAAGTGGTAGTAGGGTCATAGATATGTATCAGGTAGAAGGATAGAGAGCTATGCATACTTTTAACCCAACCACTCATCCAATTGTTTTCTTTGATTTCAGAGTCAAAGGATACCTTTCTTGGGTCCCATAAGATTCTCAACCCACCCGAGGCTGAATTTACCTTTGTGCCTTCTATTTTACAAATACCCAACTTCCTTCCTAGTTTTACCATTTCTTCATTACTAAGTTTGGTCTCTTGTATTATTACTATTTTTTATGCTAAAATGTTTAACTAATGTTTGATTAGACATTGTTTGTTAGGGGAATTTAGGCCCTTAGCATTCCACGTAGAAACCTTCATTGTGCCATGGGAAGGAACTTCCCCTTCCCTACATGAAATAGGTTAGATAATTTGGTCTGATTTTATGCTTCACCATCTAATTTCTAAAGTTCAGAGGTAGATTTCCTACCTCACTTTTTTGGAGTCTTCAAACAATTGGGGGATTCTATCCCGGGAAGAAAGGATGCATGGCCTATTTTGTTAATATTATTGGAATTATACATTATGGGTTGATAATTTGTTTTAATATCATTATCGGTTTCTATTTCTAGTTCTTTGTCCATTTCTTCCAAAATGTCAACTGAGAAAATTTCTTCAGATAGCCTATTCTCAATGGACATCTCTAATCTGATATCATCTTCTTCAAATTCTTTATTTATACCCATCATATTATAAACAACATCCAATTACATAGGAATGTGTGTTTCAAGTTCTAAAATACGTGAAATATTTACATTTTTAAGCTATCATGTTTAGATTTAGATACATGAGTATGTTGGGAGTTTGAGGACCTGGTTTATTCTACAACTTCGATGGTGTATAGCTCTTGATTTTGATTGTCTATAGGCTCTAGAAACACAATTGGGATGAGGGGGAGGTGTGACAGGTTATGGAGCAGGATTATAATCCTCTTTTGAAGAGACATGCCATGTTTTATTGATGTTAATAGATTTATTTTGTTCCTAGATTTTATACCAAGATATGAGTCCATTCCTGACTTCATCATGGGCCTTTATAATTTTACCTAAGAGTTAATTAAGAAGTTCCATCTTTCCTTCCATGCTTTTTACAAGTTTTTTCTTATTTTAAAAAGTTAATAGATACTGGAGATACATCAATAGTTTTGAAAGTTATTTTTTTTGTGATTAAGTTATTAGCACTGTTAGTTTTCTCTATGGGTGCCATATTAACATCTAGGTCCATTAGAGATTGATAGATCTCTATTGGTAGCTTATTTTCAAGGGTGAATTTAATGAGATTATCTGTAATTTGATCTAGGTTTATGAGTGGTTCCAAATCTTTTTTTAAGGGTGATTCCATGCTAGGAACAAATTTTGAGGTATTTGAGATTGGAAGGGGGGAGAGGAATTGATTGGGGTATGATTACAAGGTTTGTCAGACAACTCTGAAATATGTTCTTAATGGGAATCGTTTACAACAATCTCACCATCTTCGATGTCTAGGTGAGGTATCTTATTTCCAGTTGGTGTTATAGCATGGGGATCCTGGGATAAGAAAAAGCCCCCTTTTTGGTGCTAAATTTAATAGTAATGTTATTATTAGAGGGTGGAACTTTCTCTGATTTGGAGTCATTGAACAAAAAAATTAAGCAAAGTCCTTGGATAATTTCAGGTTTTTTAATATAATATTTCTATGGGTTGCACCTTTAAAGGGTTCTCGATTTAAAGTATAAATAGATCTGTTAGTAATTATTTTAAATGGATCGAGCTTAAATTTAGGGTTAAATTTTATTAGAAATTTGACATTGTTTAAGGAGACAAAATTTCCTCTAAACCCTCAAAACCTCCAAACATGTCATCTATTCTGGTAAGAACATGGCTATGCAATAATTCCATTGGAAATTTAGGGATTTTAACCCATTGCACATATGGTTCAAAATTGTTTTTGAAAGGTTCAAAATTCCGAGTCCAATCAAGAAATCTAACTAAAAAACCTTTATAGTATATAGAAGGGCCAAATAGCAATCTAGATTTTAATGAAGAAATTTTGTAATCAATGAAGAAGAAACCATTATTAAGGGTAGAGATACTTACCTGTTCACAGAAGGATGTTGGAAATATTATGACTAAGAGGGGGGTGAATCAATATAAATAGGTAATGAACAAATTCAACCACCCATATAAGTAACTGCACTATTAACTTCCAAACAACAAAGCATATAATTGAAGTAAACAAATAACAGTTAACAATATCAAGCATCCACAACATCAACACAAACAACACATATATTTTATCGTGGAAACCCTTGTAAGAGGGAAAAAAACCACGGTGGGGATGACACCCACAAGCCCACTACTGCGGTAAATGAGTTTGCCCTGTTAGGATCTACAAATACCCTTTTTGAGGGTCCGCCTTGTTAGGAGTGACTGGTAAATTGTTAGGAGTACAAAAATATCATCTATGATCTACCTCTCTAGAGGATTTCAAACCTCAATAAAGAAGTTACCCTGTTAAAGGATTTACAAATAAGAACATGTTAAAGTTCACACTATTAAGGGATTTGACCTACTGCAATTGTTAGGGAACAACAAGATGTGTTGATCTGTAGAATGACATTGATTACCTATCAGATCCTTTCTACTCCTTTCCTTTTTGATGTTTTACTAATCTCTCCTCCTTCAATTCCTAATTGCCCACTCTAAAAATATGATCACAACCCTAAATCAAATGATTTAGTGCTCCTTATATAGATTGTCATTAGGTCACACAAGACCTAGAACTGTCCATCACAGTCGGCTCAAAAGATTAGCCAACCTCCTCGAAATCAGCATCAACAACATCCAATATGGCATCCTCAAATGTATTACCAATAATTAGAACTAATATGTCAACCTCAGATCCACCGCCTTAATCAAATTAACATGAAACTTTGATTGGTGATTAGATAGGTAAATTGCCTTCTCATTCAAAACATAATTCATTCAAAACTTGATATAAATTATTGCGGTTGGAGTCATGGATTCCACTTACCATATAAAAATTATATCTATGATCACAAAACTTGAATCTTTCCTTAACTCAACCGCTACCATATTTTGTGTTTGATATTGTTCTTCCTAAACACCAGTCAACTTCCCTTTACTGATCATGAATAGTTCTTATCGATCACTGAAATCATGATAACTAAATATGTTGTCATCAATGACAACCAATTATGCATCGAATCATGACCGCTCTTCATATCTCCTCCAAAACTACCATAATGCCCACAAAGGAGACTTTTAGCCATCCAAAGATGCAAAAACTATAGATACCAAATCCTTCCCATTACACATACAATCCATGCTTTTTGCAGTATTCCTAAAGACCTTTAGAATACTTATTGTTGATAATCATGGTTTTCATGGATTTCTTGGGGTTGGGGGACTTACTGTAATGGGCATTAATTGGATGCCCTAAATGTTTCTTTACTCCTGAATTGTTAACAACCTGAATTGGCGCAACTCTTAAGTTCTCCATCTTAAGGTTAGGGTTCATGATGCGACAAACCAGAGGACCAACTGTCATTGCTAAAGGATTTGTATTACTAGGGTTACCTAGAGCTATCTTGTTCACACGTGTAGCAAATGGAGGTATTTTCTAGTAATGGGTATAGCCCATAAACCCTTATCCTTTTTTCCTGGATTGTGGCAGAAAGTCTTTGTAGAAGAAACATGGGTCCTTCGGCTATGCACCATAGACCATGCATTGGTTGATTTTACAGGACCATGATTATAAACTCTTGGGAGGCAGGCTTCCTTATTTGAATGTAGAGGTATAGTATTTATAACACCGGCAGTCGAATGACACAAAATTGGGCGATTTTTTTGATGAGCAGGAACATTAGATTGCCATTGAGCTACGACAATTTTTGATGAAGTTTCCTTATCTTCCTGAATATCACTAAGGGAAACGCAAGAATTAGAAGTGTTAATACCATATTGGGACAACACATATTTAGTTTTGTTGAAAAAAGAGAGCTATCTATTTGATATTTTATCATGCAGAGCAAATTTCAAAATGCGAGCTATTTTTTTAATGTGCCTTGTTTAATAACTTTTTAACATCTAATTGAATATATGTATTTTTTTATAAACATTATTATTTTTGCATTAATTCATTAATGTAAATTATTTGCTAAGTAGTATGATTTTTATTACTTAGAAAATAATGTCAACTATGAAAAAATAGTTAATTTTCTTTAATCTTCAAGTCAAAGAGATAGGATTGAATAATTTATGACAAATGCCAAGTCAAAGGGATAAGACTGGAAATTTTATGAGGGTACCTAGATTCAGGAGTTGTTTTGATAATATTGAAGGCCTTTCAATGTATATTTGGGGGCATTTATGATGGAAGATTATAAGGATTAACCTTTCATCATTTTTGAGCCTTTTTGGAGTTATTAGAGAGGCTAAGACGTTGGCCTTTTGGTTGATTTCGACCGTGGAAGTTAATTTTCCTATTTATGATGTAGCTACTTTTTGAAAAGGATAAGTATTGGAGAAAGATTTGGTTTTAGAGGGTTCTTTCTATACACTTCATGCATATTGTAATTTTCTAAGTTCTTTGGCAAAATTGGAGAGTTTTGTAACTCATTTTCCAGAGTAACACAACATTGTAACACCTTTTTAGCAGTAATAAGAAGGTTATTGCTTCCTATTCTTATAGTATTGTGTGCTTAGTGTTGATGCAATTTCTTGTGATATCCTTTGTCCTTGTAATTGCATTTCATGTTGGTGCCTTTATGTAGTAATACATTTTTGCAAGTTGTGATTTGTGCTAGCCATAAGAATCAATTTTAAATTGTAAGAAAGAGTATTTATCGGTTTTAAGGATTGTGATTACTTAGCCTTCTTATAAATTAATGATGCAAAGATTATGATTTATTGGGTTGTGTAAGAGAGCCTTAATATTATTGGTTTTATTGTGTGTTAGTTATTTGTGTAAGTCTTAGATAATCATTTGGTGCATCACCTTAGATGGTAGGTTTCATTTCATGTATCCTTCTTACTATTTCTTGTGCAAAAATCTTAGTTCAGGTAGTTTTAGGTGAAGTGCCCTTAAGAACCAACTTGCTTTGGAGGTTCATTCTCTTTATAGGTACCCACAACTTGAGAATGTTCCAATGTATTACAAGGTTGTTAGGTTGATAGCTTAGCCCAGGGTGCAAGCTTGTGTGATAGCATTTATATCTAATGGACCTTCACAATTGAAATTGTTCATTATAGTTTCCAAATCACCTTAAAACTCTTCAAAAAATTTAGTTTTGATACATCTTCCTTCTAATACAAATTTGAATTATAAATAATTATATTACAAAAAGTAAAATTATGAAAATAACAAGTCCATATTATCATTTGTAAACAAAAAAACTCAATGTTAACATTTCAATTCAATGAGAGTACTGTATCCCAAGAAAATCAGATAGAGATGCCTTCAAGGGTGGAAGACTCAGTTCAATCTGGAAAAAGTAATCAAATGAAGGAGTTGTTTAATGATGCTCAATAGTGTATTATCTTGGGTGGTCCTTCAATGCTTGAACCTTTTGATCTGGAGTATTTGGAAGTTGTTAATTCTTCCTTCCCAGAAGAGGCCAAATCTTTGATGTGCCAAGAGAAGGGAGGTGACAATATAAAACAACAGACTGCTAGCGGAGGAGATATGGAAGGCTCAAACCAAAAGGCTGGTGGGAGGAGGGAAAAAGTGGGGATGGGTTGTCTTCTTCCTCATTACAACATGGTGTGGCCACCAGGGGTAGAATGAAAGCTGATGTAGGGACACCAAAATAGGCCCTTAGCAGAAAGTCTGCAAAGCAAATGCGGGAGCTGCAAAAGTAAGCAAAACATTACGGATGGGAAATAAGTTACCATCTTGGACTATACCCCTGGTAAGAAATGAAGATTATTTCATGGAATATAAGGGGGCTTAGTAGTCTCCATAAACAAGATATTCTGATAAATATGGTTCGAGATTAGAAACTTGATATTGTGATCATTCAAGAAACTAAGATAGATAAAGAAAATGGGGAAAATTAAAAATTTTCAAAAACTGTGGTTTTGCTGGAAGCAGCTTTGAAGCTGTGTCAGGAGGAAAAGTTATTTTTTGGAACCAAAACTACATTAAAGGTGATGTTATGTTGGTTGAAGGTAATTCTATGGTGGATAAATTCCAACATACAAGACATGATTTCACCTAGGTGATATCCAATATCTATGCCCCAAATAATAGATCTAGTAGGAATAAATTTTGGGATAAGCTAGCCTCTAGAAGGAAATATTTCCCTGACATCTATTGGTTGGTTATGGGTGACTTCAATACTCCTCTTAGAGACTATGAGAAGTCAGGAGGTGTGCAAAGTCAAATGGGTGGTAGATTAGACCTTATGAACTTCATTAATCAACAATCTCTCATGGATATTGATCTTCAAGGTATTAATTTTACTTGGTCTAATAAAAGGGTGGGAGAGGAGACTGTGCCCTGATTTCTCATGACTTGCTACAAAAGTATTTCTTCTCTCTTTCTTCTTTTTCTAAAGTTGGATCTGATCATTTTCCCATTGTTTTAGTGGTTGATTTGATTTATGGAAAGAGAAACTTTCCATTTAGATTTGAAAAATGTGGATGCTTCATCCCCACTCTGAGGAAAACTTCAAAGTTTGGTGGGGTATTCTGGTGGATGGTACTGCTATGTTTAGGGTGGCTAAGAAACTAATGAATGTGAAATACTATGTTAAGAAGCGGAATGCAGACACGTTTAGGGACATCTTCAACTCCAAATCTAACATTCAATTGGATCTAAAAGATGTCCAGGACAAAATCCAAGAGGAAGGATATTCTCTAAATCTGTTGGATAAAGAGAATGAGATATTAGTAAAATATCAAGATGTTATTGCTAAGGAGGAAAATTTTTGGAGATAGAGGTCTAGGTCCCTTTGGCTTAAGGAGGGAGATAAGAATACCAAGTTTTTTCATACAACTACTCTTAAACATAGAGTTGTCAACCGTATCACTTCTCTTAATTTTGATAGGGGAAGACTCAAGAAGGAAGAGGATATAAGGAGTGAAATGGTGGGATTATTCTCATCTTTGTTCTCCACTAATTCTACCCTTAATCTTGAGATTCGGGAAGAGCTACTTATTGTTATTCCTCCTATCATCTATGATTGTCAGAATGGATTCCTTGAAGTCATCCCTTCTTCCAAGGAGGTTAGAAATGTTGTGTTCTCTTTCGAAGGAGACGAGGCCCCAGGCCCAGTTGGCTTTCCTGTGTTTGTATTTCAAAATTTGTGGCATACTATGGGAAAGGATGTGTTTGATGTTGTCAAAGAATTCTTTGGTGCTCGTATAATCCTTAAGGAGGTCAATGCCACTTTCCTTGTTCCGATTGCTAAAATGGTCAGAGCTGACTCGATGGACTCTTTCAGACCTATCAACTTATGCAAATCTCTATACAAAATTATCTCCAAAGTTTTGACTTCCATAATTATGAAGTTATTGCCTGATCTTATTTCCCCCCACCAAAATAGATTTGTCCTAGGTAAGCAAACCTTGGACTCTATAATCTCAGTGCATGAGAATATCCACTCTCCTGTCAGTTCTTCAAACCAGGGACTTCTTATGAAAGTGGATTTATCTAAAGCTTATGATAGATTTGATTGGGGATTTATTTTGAAGGTTCTCCAGACCTTTGGTTTTGACAATAAAGCTATCCACTTGATTCATCAGTTAATTTCTACTTCCTCTATTTTTGTAATGGTTAATAGGGTATCTTCTTACTTTTTCAAGCCTTCTAAGGGGATTAGGCAAGGAGACCCCATTTCTCCTATTCTATTTTGGCTGAGTGCCTTGGGAGATATTTTCTTAAACTTAATAGATCTGGAGCTATCCAAGGGTTAAAACTGTCTTCTCATTCTCAAACCTGTTCTCATGAGCAGTTTGTGGACGATACCATTCTCATGGGGGCGGCCAAAATAAAAGAAGCTAGAAACATCAAATCTATCTTGAATATTTATTCCAGCGCGTCTAGGCAACTGATTAATTTGGGGAAAATCTCTTTATTCTTTATCAACACTCTGGTTGAAAGACAATTGAAGATCTCTAGAATTCTTGGGTGTATTATTTTTGCCCTTCTTGTGTCTTATTTGGGATTGCCTTTGGGATCCAAACCTATGGACTCCTTTTGGATATCTTTGGTTGAAAAATTAAATATCAAGCTAGAAGGTGTGAAAGGTATTTTGCTGAGTCAGGTTGGAAAAGTGCAGTTACTAAAAAGTTACCTCCATAATCTCCCAGTATATACCCTTAGTTTGTTCAAAATTCTAGCAAAATATGATAGAATTTGGAAATATTACATAAGAAATTTATGTGGTCTGGAATGGAGGAATACAAGAGAATTCCTTTTATTGCTTAGGAGCAATTGTGTAAACCTAAATATTAGGGTGGTTTAGGTATTAGGCCTATTTGGTTGTTAAATAAAGCTTTGCTGGCCAGGCAAATTTAGAGAATGTACGAGGAGGAAAGGGGGTGGAATCTCATTTGGAAAAGAAAGTATATTTTTAATGCTCCATCCCTTGAGGACTTTTTCCTCTCTCCCAATGTTATAAATGGGTCATATATTTGGAATTGTGTGTAGGGTGTTAAGGATGTGGCTTTGAAAGGGAAAAGGTGGAAATTTGGAAACAATAACAAAATCTGGTTATGGGAAGACTGCTAGTTTCTGGATAAACCTTTAGAGATGCTTATTGAAGATAATAATATCATTCAGAGATGTAAAATTTCCTTTGGAGACCTGATCTCTAACTTTTGGATTGAAGGATCTTGGGCCAACTTAAGTGTGATAGATAAAAACCTATCCCAGATCCAGTTGTCCCTTAATTATAGCTTTGTTAAAATAGAACAACCAGATTTGTTGATTTGGGCTATTAACCCCAATGGGAAATTCACTGTTTCCTCTGGATTATCTTCCTTAAATAATTTTGAAGGGGAGACCCCTTTCTGGGCCTCTTGCTGGAACAAAGCCCTTACTCCAAAAGTGGAGATATTTTTCTGGATCCTTGTTCAAAAAAAAATTCCAACCAATTACAACTTGTGTATGAAGGGTTTCTATCTTACTGACATGTGCTTTCTTTGCAAGAAGGAAGGTGAATATGTTTTCCACCTTTTTTTCCAATGTACTTTTTCTATAGAGATTTGGGGATGTATTTTGCAGGGGTGGAATTTCTCTTGGGTCTTTCTAGGGAACATTAAGGACTTTCTTGCTCAATGGAAATGCCCAGCTTCTAATAAAGCTACCAAGTTGGTTTGGTCGCTGGTGGATCCTCATGTGTATTGGAACTTATGGAAAGAACGCAACAATATGATTTTATAGAGACAAATATTCTCCTCCTTTGGTGGTTGCTAAAATGACTATTAGAGATATTAAGGAAAACTTTGTTTCTACTAAGGGTGAAGCTAATTTTAAAGGGGAGGGTTATGACCCCAAGTTATTTATGTTATGTAGCTTCAATTCCAAAGGAAAGAAGGAGAAATTGAGGGAGGGACTCGTGTGGTTATCTCCTCTTGAAGGATGGTTTAAAACCAATTTTGATGCTGTAAAAGGTAACCTAGGTCAAGCTGGTTGAGGGGGTTGGTCAAAGATGTGTATGATAAATGTATTGGTGTGGTGGCCCTCCCTTTGGGTGTTCAAACTAGCCATGTGGTTGAAGCGATGGGAGCTCTCCAGGTCATCAAACTAGCTAAATAATTGAATTGCCAAAATTTATAGGTGGGGGGGGGGGGGGATNATAGGTGGGGGGGGGGGGAGATTCAAATAACATTATCACGTGCTTACTCAGAAAAAATAAGGCATCATGGTCTATAAATCTCATCATTAAGGAAATTGAGGTCATTCTTTGTATGTTCAATTGGGTTTTTATATCCCACACATATCGTGAAGTTAATAAAGCGAAGGATCGATTAGCTAATATTGTTGTCTAATGTATTGAAATTATTACATGGCAAGGTGATCTTAAGCATGATAAAGACTTAAAAGATATCATTAATTATGATACGACACATAACAATGTGAGGAGTATAATCGACAATGATGGAAATGACATTTAGGTACTTTGTCTTTAGAGAATGCATGATGTTTATTTGGGGAAAGTACAAAAAATATTTTATAATCCCCTTTAACACTTTTTATGGGTTACCATTTGGGCTATCGCCGTCATCTGCAATTTGAGCAACTTCTCAAGTCTATTTACTGGTGATAGCAATATGGGAGGGGATCCTAAGAGACATGAGCCTGATTCCTGCAAGGAATGGAAAGATGAGAAAAAAGTCTAGAAGCATCTCAGGAAAGGCCATGTCACTCCCTACCTTGAACGACTCCATGGGTTTAATCTAGATATGTAACAAATGATTTTGTTAAGGGTTGGAATGACTCCTCTCTTACTCTACATGGGGTCAATATTGATTTAAATGTCAATTTAATTTATAAAATTGTGGGTATATCTAGTTCTGGGAGGGAATTTTTTAAGGAAAGAAAGATATCTGATGCAACATTGCATAAATTCCCTAAAACTGAAGAGGAGGAAGAATTTTTAGCCAAAACGAGGGATTATTACAACATTGATCAGATTAAGCCTATATGGACGAAAGTCTTGACATGTGTTATGGCTTATTTCACGTTGGATAGTAGATACACAAGGGCACACAACTACCACTTTGTATTTCTAAATAATTTTCAATACAATGATCAGGTCTCCTTTCCTTTCTTCCTATTTAAATCCTTGAGTCTGGTTGAACAAGAAAAAACCCAACAAGCTCATTCTACACAGAGGGCTTATCCTGCTCATTTCTTATTATTGCAAGGCAAGGAACCCTAAGTCTACAATTAAGGAGTCTAAGGGTAAGAGGAAAGCAAAGAAATCTAGGTCTGATGAGGTTAAGAGGAAAATCCCTTGGAGTACAAAAGGAAAAAAGAAAACTCCTCCGAATCTCCAGAAACAGTTTGATAACATGAAGGGAATGTAGACAAATGATGATAGTGATGGTGATTCTGAGAAGAAGGAAGTTAGTGTTGATAAACCTAAGTTTGATGAAGATAAAGGTATGGAAATTGAGGATGAAGATGAATCCACTACTAATTCCAGCAAGGACATTAATGTTTCAAAGCAAAAGTTAGACAAGGGTAGCCCCTTAAAAGAGAAGATGGATACTACTACTCGGGAAAAGGAGACCTCTCTAGCCAAGGGTGAGCATGATAAGGAGGACTATCAGAAAAATGCCAAGGAAGTTATTGTAACTAATAATATGGTTTTGCAGGAGGAAGGTGATAAGGAAAACAAACACCATGTAGAGATAGGTAAGGATTAGACACTCAACATTGTGGGTTATCCTAGTTCTAGTTTGACTACTTCCCCTCCTAGCCCAAAAAATGTGTCTGATCGCAATGCTAATGGTTCTAGGAGGAATGAGGAGTCTGTCCATTTGAGTCTTGGTCCTCTTGTGGGTAATTAGGATTCTCCTCTAGATTTCCTTCAAAAGCCAGGCTCAGAGATGATAATTCCTATGTGATGGATAACTGGGTGCAAAGTGAAATTAACAATATTAAGTCCAAGTTGAACAACATGCAGGATCAATTGGATAAGGAAACCTAGGCCAGAAATAATTTAGAGGAGAACTTTGAATAGTTTATAGGGAAGATAAAATCTTACAAGGAGCATCTGAGGAATATCCTTTGTGGCAGTCATGAGAATATAGAGTCCACTATCCAAAAGTTAAGGGACCTGACTAGTAGAATGGAGAAGATTGATGAGAACAGGGAGGTTGGTCAAACTGAGCTGGACAAGGACGCAAAAGCTACTGCAGCTGCTGAAGGTCCAGGAAAGCGCACATGGGAAAGCAAGAGGAAGAAAGCTACCACTTCTCCTATGGTCCTCCAAATCCTAAAGGATATTGTGGAAGAGGTTACTATAATTGAAGAGAAAGTGGCTGCTACTCTGAATAAGTTGGCCCAGTATTCTGGTCATTTTTGTTTTTGTGTCCTATTTTGTTTATGGTTTTGCTTGATTGTTGGTTTGTTTCTGCTGGTTGGTCCATTACCAATAGTGTTTTTCCATGGAGAAATTTATTGATTATCTTTTGCAATGCTTTGTAAGGGGTTTCGGGGCTCCCCTTAAAACCTATTTTTACCTTAATCCAAAACATTTCAATTCTAATATAACATGAAAAAATTACCTCAAATGATCAATTTTGACAAAAAAATTTAATTATCATCTTCTATGTTGTATGGTGAACGCAAAGGTGGTAGAATATACTGATTATAGTTTATCAAGGAAGTCAACACCATAAAAAGTGTTTATTTGTCAGATAATGTACAAAAACTAGACAAGAATAAAAAAATGTGGGCCTGAATCATGAGTCCCTTGGCATTTTTACCAATTTGATTTTAGCACATAACACACACACACCATATAGGATGCAAAAAGGATGACTTACTTCATCCAGTGTGTGCAATGCACCCAACATGACACACACCATATATGGTGTGTGCCATATATTACGCACATAAGAAACATGCTCTCTCTCTCTCTCTCTCTCTCTCTCTCTCACACACACACACACACACACACACACACACAAAATAATATACTATTCCCTAAACCTTAAATCCTACGCCCTAAGCTCT
>MU226187.1:165749-176672 GCA_018584345.1 Thuja plicata | reverse complement strand
GAAATCAGAAAACAAGAACAATGGAAAATTTCAAGTATGAACATTAAAAATTTAAAACTAGTGAATCAAAACATGATATATCATATAGTCTACTGTCTAATAGTAATGTCATTTACTCATTTAATATCGTTTCATATAGAGTCAAATAGTTCAAAAGTCACACTGCATATCTGATTTCCAAGTATCGCATTAGCATATGATCATATCAGATTATGATTTATCATTACATATTAAAATTTGAAATTCAAAAATATATTGTTTGATACTGAATCGCTGATATGCAAACAAAAAACTCAGAACTATAAACAAAAATCAGAAATCTATCTAGTATCATCTACTCCACAATGTTTTGATCATCCATCTCGAAGTCTTCAGCTATGATGCTGTCCAGATAATCATCACTCTCCAACTCAGGTTCATCTCCATCAGATGCAATTTGGTCCCATTTTGCTGAAGGACCTAAAACGATGGTCAAAGACTAAAAAATGAAATATTTTGTTTTTAATGTGCTTTTTCCTCTGGAGACGAGCGAGAGACTTCAAATTTCGTGGCAAAAGACTGGGAGACTTTAGGAGACTTTGTGTCGAAGTCTCCGCTAAATTTTGAAGACTCTGGAGTCGTGCAAGGTCTCCGAGACGCGTCTTAGAGGGGGGAGACGCATCTCCTGGTGACTATGATTATTTTCTTTTGATAATTAAACAAAGGGTTCTATAGGGGCCTCACCCAGGAGAAAATGTCAAATAAACATATTACAAACAAAAATCAACCTGACAACCAAAAGAAGCCGAAGGCAAAGCATGGCAGGCAAACAACAACCAAGAAACAATAAGATCAGAACTGAACCAAACATAGGGAATGACAAAAACATTATCATCCTCTGTTTTGCAGGACAAAGTTGTCTACTATCCAAACTTAATTTCTTCTGAGATTTCAAGACCATTTGTTAAAAAGTATTCTTTCTAGATAAAGCCTTCAGGTACAAAAAATGGTCCAAGCCCCCTCATTTGGGACACCCTTGCTAGAAAGGGAAGAAATCCCACAAACAGGAGGAAGGGGTGGAATCTGGGCAATAGTTGAAGGAACAACATCCAGTGGAACCACAAGCTCCAAAGGTAGAGTTGGAGAAATACGACTGACTGATGAAGGAAAGACTGTGGGAGCCAAAGAATCCCAAGGAGCTTGAGAGGGAGGGCGAGCCAGCCACCTTAGAAGGCTTTTGATTGCTAGAAACTGCAATGTGATGTAGTTTTACATTCCTCCCCCATGAGGCCAGATTGGGAGCTTTATGTTTAGCCTTGCCTTATTGAGAGGGCAAATGTTTCAGGTCATAATATATACGACTTCAAAAGGCTAACTTGTTATAGTTGAGATGATGGGTCCAAATGTGATTTTGCACTTGGAGCCTGATTTATATCAGCAGACCCTTTGACAAATCTATCTCGATAAGAATCATAGCAAAGGTGGGGGTAAGGATTATCAATTGCTTGCAAGTTAGAATGATCTAGAATTGAAGAGGAAGATTTGGGAGCTGAACCCAAACAGGAAGCATTGAAGAAGATTCAAAGAGGGTTGAATGCAGCATATCAAGGCTTCATCAACAAAGCAGCATCACCCATTTTCCATGTTAGACATCTTAATTTAATGATGTTTTCCAGTTTTTGGATCAGAGCAAGCCCTACTCCATAAAATGGGTTTCTGTAGCCAAACTTCGGATCCTAAAACAAGCAGAGTTGGCTTTCAGACCAAGGAATAATAAGCACTTCCTAAGCAACTCTATCATGCACATCATCCAATTTGAAAGAGGTCTGCACATCCTAGAAGCAATGACCACAAGGACCTTTGAAACACCCTTATCAAATTGAATTTGTTGAATGAGATTGATCCATTATCAAATTGCATTTGTTGATCAAAATCTCGTTATTCAACAATGGATGTTTAGCCTTTCTAGAAGTGGTAGAGGTAGAACCAGTAGTCTGCCCACCAACATGACTAGGAGTTAAATGCCATAACGCTATGAAGACCAGCTGCCATAGGAAAACCATCTGCTGCAGGATACTGATTTGAAAGGAAAACATTATGCCAACCTTTTTCTGAAACCTCAAATTACCAAAATCCACAGAGCATGGGATAGGATGGGCTGAGGCATTTGCATTGCAAGCAACTTTTTCAGCGAGAATCGCCTAAGGCACAGATGTTGGAGCCATTTCTATGTTCAACCCTAAGTTAGATTAACTGTAAGTAAATATTATTATTGCATGTATAGCAATAAATATATATTCTATATTAAAGTAAAAAAATCTGATTATATAGTATTAATCCAATGAATTTGAGATCAATACGATGAAAAACATAAAAGGCTTGCTATCAACATGCACAAAAGGTGCCACTTGTTACAATTCTACTCTCTCAACCCCTCGTTTACCTCAAATACATCTTGGAAGTAGACAATGAAATACAAGATTCTCTTTTTGCTTGCACTTTTCTCTATCGTTCCTCTACTGCTACCTTTTTCACAATGGGCTCTTTAGTCTCAACAATTCAATTTGATAGCTCCATCAACTCATTCATACTTATCTTGGTTCCCTTCTATGTTCTTGATGTTATGCATCCCTTCTCTTGGGAGGTGTCATATCATATAGGGCATTTTTGCTATGTTGAAATGGTGAGGAAATGCCGCCTAGCTGCCCTCAATGGGATTTGGAATTGCAGAGTGGCAGGTAGGGGTTTGGGACCTAAGTCCCCAACGGGATTGAGGGGCAGAACCCTTTTGGCAGCCCCTATTAAAATATAGGGTGTGGTCAAGGGGTGGAGCCCCTGCCACCAACTGCAAATTAAGGCCTTCAAAACCACGCAAACCTTCATGGCTCATGCCATTTACACAATTTTATCACTTTGGTCTTTGCAACACCAAGCCCTTACTATTTATAAAAATTGCAAGTGATTTGGAATTAGGTAGGGCCCATAGACCAATAGGTTTAGGTTTTGTGGCATGCAGATCAAAACCAGTCTTTTTTTAAAAAAATACTGACTTCTTCATTTTCCTGCCGTGGGGGATGCTTAGAAGTCTTGACACATCTTATTTTTGTTATGGTCTATTCTTTTGTTTTTCAAATAAATCCAAAAATGTAACAGAAAACCTTACGCTGGAAGTGAGAATTCAAGAGAAAACAAAAAAAAAATGAAACATCATCATAAATACCTATGAGGTGTGCTTGGACTTCTCTAAATGACTTTTCAATCTCCTTCTTGAGTTTCTAACAACTTGTTTTCTTTGTCTCCACCATTTTTCAAAATGGAAAGTGCACAATGAGGATATAATTTAGTGTTTGGCTGCTTTTTATCAATGTTCCACAGGGATGCATCCCCCCAAAATCCCCCCATTTCTAGGACATGTAATGTAATGTCCCCTGATAGGTTTATAATTATACATATTAAACTCAAATTCTGCATTGTGTGTCCTAAGATACCGTAATTTAAGCTAAGATATTCATAAATAAAGAAATATCTATTTATTTCATCAGATTAAATTATCTGTATGTAACATTAATACTCCCAAATCCAATCTTATTACTGTTTCAGCTTAATGACGGAAAGAGTAGGTGTTATCCAAGGTGCCTAGAGACCAACTGCAATGGGCTCCCTCAAAGTTTACAGGTCCAAGCCCGTATCCTATCTTGGGACTTGTCCTCAAGGCTTCCGGAACTCTGTCCCCTACCCTATCTTGGGACAGATAGTCATCGCTTGGATTTAGGCAAGCCCCTCCTTGGAAAACATCTCAGCCTTCCTTCCTTAAGCCAAATAATAGATATGATTGAATATGGTTTCAATATATGATTATAAATATTTACTGTTCAAGTATGTGCATCAATTGTTTAACAATAGTTTCGGGCATCAGCACTTACCTGATATAGAGATATGTATATAACAGTCAGGTCTGATCTTATTCACTGCCAGTACCGCTGACTGTTCTGAATCATAAATCTTTCTTTTCTATTTCCCTTAAGCAGGGTTCGATTCTCCTTCTTGTTCCCAGAGACAGTAAATAATGCCTCCTTATATATTTTCCATGATGGAAAGGTTGTATTGCTTGAGTATTTGAGAGACGTATCTCTGCCCAAACATATCTCTCAAAGCCGATCCCATCCCTTCATAAAATCAGTTTATGATAAATACGTGAAGTCTTGACTAACCATTAATTATCTTCCCAATAATCTGTTAAGTCTTTTATTTGGTTGTTGACTATTAAGCCATAAATCACTTCGCTAATAATATCGGTCTTTAATAATTAATTGATGCTATTCTTTGTTTGCTTGACTCCGTCGGTATTTATAGTAGTTGTCTAGCTTTCAGCATATTGGTTGTTGTCTTTTATCGACTATGGTATTTCAGACTTAGTCGATCTGTGCTCAATGCTATCAGCTCTTTCCAATTATTATAATCACCGTTTAGTCCTAATTCATCTTAATTTTTATGGTACTTTGATTTCCTTTAAAATGAACAATTCTCATTTAATAGCTAAGATCAATTATTTCCATAATCGGTTTTTCTTTTATTTGTATCTCTGAATCATTTGATTTGCCATATATTAATCGTTTGTTCCTTTAACATTAGTTGATGGTTATAGCAAGCTTGGTTATATCATAGACGTTCTGCTATACATTTTGTCATATACGCTAAAGTATCTCTGTTAGTTGTAATTAATCTTTCTTCCCCGACAACAATGATAAGGATAGTATTATTTGTATATTATGGATATAATTATCGTTCTTTAAAGGTGTGGTTAACTGTAGTTGTCATTTGCAAAATTCTTCATCTTCTTGTCTATACATTATTATTATATTATAGTTTATTTATTTATTCTTTTTATTATTATTTAAATCTTATTTCAGGGAGGGGATATTACATGCAATGCTTACAATATATATTGTAATGCAATGGCCGTTTGAAATCCTTCCATTAGAATATGATATTGCTTTAGCTTTTGTAGTAACATTCCCCAACTTTTGAGATTGCACCAAACTACTGAAGAACTGCAAACTGGGGCCTTGCTTGAACCTTAATGGGGTTTCTAATACCTTGGGATTTCATTGCCAAGTTTGTGTCACTACATCTCATTTTCTTTAACAACTTGGAGTCACTTCCTTTGACATTCAATTCGAAGAGAAATATCAAATGCTAAGGGCTACCTAACGTTTTTTGCCCTCATCTATATGAGGGTCACATCTTGAGTTTGGCTTGCTTTTCATGGATACTCATTTTTCCTCTTCACTTCTACCCACTTTTCTTGGAGCATCATATCTTTCTCTTTTGCAATGAAATTTTGTTGCTATTTTTCATTGCTTCATGACACTCACCTTGCATCTGGTCCAAATGTCCAAAGATGGTCTCATAAACACATCTGAATTGTGTTTTGTATATTTCCATCCTTGGTATTTATGGAGAAGGGAAAATTCACCAATCTCAAGACTGGTTAAAATCTCAAGGGATGAACTATCCCTTGCGCCTCCTCACTTCAACTAGCGCTTTGGTGAGCTAGGGGATCAAGATGACTAAATAATAAAAGACTTTAATTAACTAAAATATATGATGCGATAAACTGAAATAACTATACGCTACCTACAGATAATGATATTTTGACTACTGAAAATGGAAATGTAGACTAAGAGATTAATTGTTGAAACCCATGAGTTCACTGGCTCGGACACCAATGCGGGTCGAGGATGATAGCGCGGGTGTAGTATGTTAGCACGATGCACGTTCGTCCAGTATGGACATGGCACAAGAATCGAGGTGCAAATCTCAAAAATTAAGATAATGGAAATAAAGTATGGTAATGACAAAAAGTACAAAAAACAGCTAAGCTATGTAAGTAAACACAAAATAAAGTAACAAAGGTTGATAGTACTTACAACCAACGAAGATCGGATAGTCCCAAGAATAGCTCCACTCCTTCCTATGAAACTTGCACACACGAAAATAGGGGAAAATGGTTGTGGATTGTATAGGATCTTGCAGCAGTCACACCCCCATTTCGGTGTTTCGACCTCCACGAACAACCAAATAGACAATCGGTGATGGATAGCCGAAAATGATAACGAAAATACAATATAGATAGTAATTTGGCAAGACTATGATAAAAAATAATATGATATGCTCAATGGAATACAAAACGGGATAGTGAGAAATTCCCTTCCAAGACTACGAAGTCAGAGCTCATTGGAGTGAGGGAGTGAAGGCAAGTTGATAATGGTGATGAAGCCAATGCACTGTGAAGACTACAAGACCAATTGTGAAGCTGTCCCACTACAATAAGAAAACTGATGTAGAAGATCAACTGTGAAGTAAGATGGCCATTAGTGAAGCTCAAGACTGTGTAGAAGACCAAACGAAGCTCAAAAATGGAGTTTTAATGCAAATGGGTTGAATCTTGGTGTCAGTGGGCGGTAGTAAGAAGCATTACACTGTGGGGGTGGCAGTTGTAACACTCCAATGACTCACTGCATGTCTACAGATTCTTGGGATGAGTGCGCGCTGTGCAGATGTCTCCATGACATAAACACGTCCTAGGCTGATTAGGCTGCGTGGCCAAGAATCTTAACGGATGATGACAAGGTGGAATGGAGGCTTGTGTGGAATTTTGTATTTTGGCTAAGGTAGGGACATCACGTAATGGTAAATTACACAAGGGTGCAAATTTACGACAGTACAGTATTGTACCAATAAGGTAAACTTTTCTCTATTTTGCCTTCTTATTTGTATTTTCGTTTGCTACAATAAGCTTCTCAACAAACAATCTGAAAACTCAACTTTGAAATCTGTAAACCAAGAGTTAATAAACTATGCTACTTGGAGTTGCAATTTTAATTGTTAATAATTTAGAGAGAGGGAATTGTTGAACAAATAGAAACTAAACAGGTTGATCATCAAAATAGAACAAAAAATTTCAATTTTTATCCTGTAAACTCTCTGAAGAGAGAAAAACCAGACTGAATGATGATGGCAAATACCTAAAACCTTTATTAAAACAAAAATTTGCCAAGTACAGTAGTATTTGGATGTAAGCTGCACATACTCCTTTTAATGGCTACACTTTTGTCCCAGCTTTTCTTAAGCTACATGAACAGCTAGAACCTGCTATGCTTGCTCGTTACAATGGTATTAATTCATCCCATGCATTTTTACAACCCATACAGTCACATTTTAATAGTTTTGTATGCACATCAGAGTTCTCTTGGGCTCAAGTAGAAGATCTGTTGACACAGGAAACTCAAATGGCAACTATATGTTTGGATCCATGTTTTAGCGTGTGTACTGTCAATGAATGTGTCCAGAACAAAGATAAATAAGTCTAGGACACTTCCACCAATGTGGTAGAAGCCTTGTGTTTGTTGTTGGGAATAATGTAATGTTGTCGTTGGGAATTAGTTAGTGACCGGAGGCTAGGTAGTTAGAGCACGGTGAATGTGTCCAGAACAAAGATAAATAAGTCTAGGACACTTCCACCAATGTGGTAGAAGCCTTGTGTTTGTTGTTGGGAATAATGTAATGTTGTCGTTGGGAATTAGTTAGTGACCGGAGGCTAGGTAGTTAGAGCACGGTTGCCGTGCTCTAACTACCTAGCCTCCGGTCACTAACTAATTCCCAACGACAACATTACATTATTCCCGACCGTGCTCCAACTACCTAGCCTCCGGTCACTAACTAATTCCCAACGACAACATTACATTATTCCCGACAACAATGTTCACCTGTCCTACAACCTGTCCAATACTTGAACATTTTGTCTTTATATATCCAATTTACTGTTTATGAAATTTATATTTTGTTGCATGCTTGTTAAAATTTTAAATGATCCATTTGAATCACACCTCCCTTATTAGAAAGGTGTTTGGTCCCATTGAGGCTTAGTGAGAATTGGGGTGAGGAGAAAATCCCACCACCTCTTCCTCCTCCATGGAGGGTGTTCATTTTTCTTTGCTTTCCTTATAATAAGCTTGGACATATGCTTTGCCCAAGTCTTGTGCGTTGGTGGTGACTATTCTCCATTTGATATGAGGTTGAAGTCGTCCAAGTTACTTGATTAGCATCTCCTCTTTTTTCAAGTCCGTACCTACTCAACATAGCTCGTCTGCAGAACTCTGGTGTAGTCTTGCATACTTTTCTGATGATTTAGTTTCAAGAAAATCCATTTGATCTTTTGCTCCTGTTATGGAATACTAATTCTTTTGAATTAGTTCTTTGAATTCTTCAGAAGTGCTTACAATTTTCTTTTTCCTCTTTTCTCAATGAGTTAGACAATTTTCCCACCATACAAGAGCATGGTCTATCATCTTGAGGAGTGCAAAGTTAATTCTTCGTGCCCCACTAAATCTGTAAACACTAGAATAAATTTCTTATTGTTTGAATGGTGCATCAAAAGTTTCCACATCAATTTCTACATTGTAAGTTTTAACTGTCCACCTTAGTTTCTACTTTAAACAAAATTTTGATTGCCTTTTTGAAGAACTCATTTACCATACATTGCTCCTCTATGCCAAATTTATTGTCTAGAGATCTTACCAAATAACCTATTGAGGTTTTCTCTTATGCTATCTTTATTTGCTCCCTTGGCATCTGTCTTGTTGTTTGACAACACCCAACCATCAATAGTTTTCGACTAGGCCATTCATGTCGTTCGGCGACGTGGTTACCCATGCATTCATCTCCTCCATTTGGGCTGCTTGTTCACTTGTGACTATTATACACGCCTTATCCAAAAATCCCATAAGATCAAAATCACTTTGATACCAAATTAATCTATGAACTCTTACTTTGGAATCATGGAGGAAACCATCATGGATGAATTATAGTACAAGGAATCTACAAGGCAATCACTATAAACCTACATGGAGACAAAGAAAAATTACTCCTCATTAACCATACATTCCTCTGCTATACCAAATTTCTTGGCAAGAGATCTTACCAAAGTACCTATTGAGGTTTTCTCTTATGCTATCTTTATTTGCTCCCTGGGCATCTGTCTTGTTGTTGGCCCAAAACCCAACCATCAATAGTTTTCTGCTAGGCCATTAATGTAGTTCTCCCACATGGTCACCCATGCATTCATCTCCTCCATTTGGGCTACTTGTTCACTTGTGACTGTTATACACACCTTATCCAGAAATCCCATAAGATCAAAACCACTTTTATACCAAATTGATGTATGAATTCTTACTTTGGAATCATGGAGGAAACCATCATGGATGAATTATAGTACAAGGAATCTACAAGACAATCACAGTAGACCTACATGGAGACAAAGAAACAATTACTACAATCAGTTGTATCATACAAGTAATGGGTACTCATGGATGCATAGGAGGGTTTTGCTATAGCAAGGAATGGAATTAAATGGGTACAAAAGAATATGGATCAAGGATGGGATCTAGGCACTATTAAGAAAAAGGCATAACAAGGGTTAGTTATGGATGGTTATATGATTGGTCATAGCATCATATTTGTAATAACTTGTAGCAATCATACTATTTGTCTTCTTCTCATGTTTCAGGGATGAAACATTTCAAGGAGGGATGGCATGCTATGTACCTAGGGATATGATATTATGATGCATTTAGGTTGATGGAGATGCTGACATGTGGCGCACATATCTTTAGTTATATTGGGTCATGTGAATAATTTGTGTCATTAATCATATCCAGAGTTGAGTAGGCCTTCATATTGGATTATTAGGAGGTTTATTAAGGTGGCGACTATCATTGTAAGGTATGTGTGAAGTATGATATTGTATTTGAGGTCTCTTGGAGATATAACGTGGAGTGGTTTCTCTCATAAGGAGTATTATATGGTGTTACCCTGTGTCAAGGGTTTATTATATTTCTGCATATATTGGATATTAGTGCATCTTGGTCCACGAATATCTATCTTCTACATTATATTATGTACATTATTATGTGTGTGGATCTTATTAGTGTATATGAGATCCTTGTGAGGTGTTAGAGATCTATTGGGAGTAGAAGATGTCATGCAAATGAGCATAGAAACTAAGGACTTAATTGTAATGTTCCCGATTTAAGGCGGGGTCGGCCAGCCTATTTGCCAACAACTTTAATTAAATAAATAAATAATTTTTTTTTGGATGGGCAAGCTGCAGCACAAGTCTGCTAAGATATATAAATTAAAACTTAAAAATTACAATTATGGAACAAAAAAGTGCAAGCCCAACATTTGGGGAGCACAAAAATCAAATTTGCTACTACTACTTATCTGAAATCATGCCTAACCATCTTAACACGGGAATACAAAAGACATAAATCCACTGTTCTTTTTCTGATTTGTTCCTTTTCTAAGAGGACCTTAAGGTCATTTAATGTGAGTGCTTAGAAGTGGAGGGTTTTTCGTCTTAACTTCTATTCGTTCCTGTTCTTGGGACACAATGATATCCTCTTAGTTGTTGTGCTGTCAATGTTGCCCCCGTCCCCCCAATATGAGCACCATCACCAAGAAATCGATCCTCTGTGAGAGGAGAAGAAATGCTTTATGCCCCAAAAATACGTGACATTGAAATACGACTACAAAAGATTCTATAAAATGAAAAGCCTTTGGATCTATTGCGGCATTTTGAGAAGTCTCTTGTAAAGTGCTGACCGATGATCCTGGAGAAGACTGTTGGATAAACATTAAATTTGAATTGGGGTTTGAAGAAGGCTCCACATTTTGTGAATCCTTTATTTCCTCAATGCCTTCCTTTGATGAAGAAGTCTTCTTCCTAGAAACATTATCAACAATGTAGTGCCTAGTGTTAGATTTTAGTCATCAGATCTAATAATCAGATTAAGAGTAATAATTTCAATCTCAGAATTAATAACCAGAATTATTAGACACTTAAATGCACAGATAAATGAGACAAGGAGACACAACACAAAT
>MU226187.1:119754-165133 GCA_018584345.1 Thuja plicata | reverse complement strand
TATTTATTTAATTCTCCAATTAAATAAATAATTAATCCATCCATAATTATTTAATTAATCCATTAATTAATTTTCCTTAATTTAGATAATTAATTTCATTATTTTAATTTTCCTAATTAAAATAATGCGAGCTAGAATTCAATCTAGCTACTAAACATTAACACCTAGGTGTAGCATTTTACCACCAAGAGTCTTCTCCCTTAGTATGTGTTTAATATTTGGATGATCAATTGCAATGTGCCTAGTATTAAAACATCTCTTGCAACAAAAGGATAAGTGCTCATAATCCAAGGGTTCAGTCCACCCCCGTCCATTTGCCTTAAGAACAATTGTGGTAGGACGAGCTTTGGTAGTGTTGAGCTCAACCAAAATCCTTGCATATGTTGTATGCACAAAATTTGTTGAATCTTGGTTAGTGGTCACAAAAGTTCCAATTGAATTATTGGTTGCTTCAAAGCACAATTCAAACCAATAATGGAGAGGTAGATTTGGAAGTCAGACCCAAACAGGTGCTACAAAAAAGGATTTCGTCGAAGGATTAAAGAGAGGATGCCAGGATCTCAACATTAATGTGCTTTGGTCCCAAGTCTAGACATAACTTAGTGTGGTGTTTCTCGCTTTCTTGCTGCTAAAGACCACAATATAGAAGCCTCTCGCAAAGAGATAGATTTCCAATCTTTCTTCCATCAGAGCCATCCAAGCTTTGGAGATCCATTTGTGCAGATTTGGAACACTTAGTCATAAATGATTAAATCTTCCAATTGATCCATGCTCAATAAAGTACCCTTCATTTTCCAATAATTCTTTCTTTAACTTCGCATCAAAATTTAGCTCAATAGGATTATCTGTATAGTGAATATCTTTCTTAATCATTACCTTGTGGCTAATGGAATGGGCCATATTAGCGGAATAAAGAGTTGAGGGTTTGATTGCAGAGGTGGAGAGTCAGAGATTTTGACGTGTCCAAGAGGTGCATAGGCCTAGCGCAAGCAAGTACAAGAGGGCTCACATTGGCGACCTTAGCCATTGAAAACCCTCTACCCATACACAATTTAGAGGCACCAATTGAGTCCACCAAATCCCCTACATGGTAGGGCAGAACCAAATTATCTATAGTTGTAGCCACAAAGCGCTGATTAAAGGGTAGCTTGCCTGAGGAAACAACTTCAACCGGGCTAGAGGCGCAGTCATCCAACAAATCCAAAATTGGTTCAGAGGAAGAACAAAGGACGTCTGCCATTGGAGCGCCAAGCTGATTCCCATCAAGGCCCCCCTAGGGCGCTGACAGGATCAGGTGAAACAAGAGTGTTGAGGCCATCAGAAGCTGAAGGGTCAGAATAAGGGGAGCTGTGACCACGAGTAGAGGAAGAGGGTGCAGAAGCCCTAGCAGGGTGTCACTCGGGAGCAAATGGAAGTGCCATCTTCTTTGTGCGTGTGTGTTCTTGTGAATGAGTTGTGAATGGTATTAATAAAGGAAGACCATCCAACATAAGTCATCGAAGTATATGTTTTGTTGATGCATACTGCATTTTCTAGGATGAAACCCTTGGAAGATGATCAATAGGTAGGATGTCATCCTTACCTGAGACTCGTCTTTATTTTCATTGCATTCAATAATTTGTAGTGGAAACAATTTGTAGGATTGAAGATCTATAATCAACGAATAGTATTCTATTGCTATGCGGCATGCACACCTACATGCAGCGATTTGACTTCCTTTGTTGTGTCATTGGACACCAGCAAAGCAAGAGGAGAGTGCATCAGGTAGTGAAATATCCCGAACTAGGATATTGTTTCAAATGTAATTTGGGTTTTCGATTTTTGCCATGTTTGGCTTTATTTCATTGCAAAATAATAACATGCAAAGGAAACAATATAGATTTCCGAGGAAACTAAACATCCATGGCTGTTACATCAAATATATTGCTGTTAAAATGCTAGAACATGCACAAAATTTCTAGTCAAACACATTCGCATGACTCCACACCAATATCAACGTAACACATGTGAGATACGATCATTTGTAGCATACAAAAGAAGATTGAAAGGCATGCAAGAAGAGAGACCTATGCAATGTGAAGTTGCCGCTGTATAGGTGCACCAAACATGCAAGGAGGAATCAAGTTCAACCAAGCCCACAACTAATCACTGCAATATGAAGAATGATGCTGTCCAAAAATGGATAAGCTGCTGCGACACAATTGCCCTAGTTGGAAAATCTCCTCCAAAACCTGTTTAAAATGATGCAAGTGTGCTCAATGATGAACCTTGAGTGAGCCCTCCTCTCAAGTAGTGTTGGGTTTCCGTCCAACCTACGAATATCCAAGGGTTTCCATCCTCAGATATGGCTGCTACTGTCAAACCAACAACAATGGAGAAATTATCAAAGTATCAAATCAATATATCATGATAGAATGAGACTCAAACCCCCAATCAAACCTTTTATAAAAATCCCCAGCCAAAAAACTATCGATTTCCTTCTTCTAATTCTTTTATTTAACAACTTAGGCAAATAATAATAATTGCCTCACATTTAATAATTCACCCCCATGGCTTAGGAAAGACTTATGTCATAACTTAAGTTGGCCCCTTTTTAATAATTGCCAATGAATAATTAAATTCATATTAGCAATAATTATAGCTTTTTCCTCCTTTTATTTAATTAAACACTTAACCCCCTTTATTAACTTAATGCTTTAACCTATGGGGAGAATAGATAATATGCTAGCATTATACTTTATTTATTTATTGACATGCTAGGCAAAAAAGGGACATTACAGTTCTCTCTTCCTCGAGATTGCTTGCCCTCAAGCAATCCACACTTGCATGCTGAAACCAAATGCCTAGATCCCATATCAACTTTAGGAACACTGCCCCACCAGTCTACTGCGCTACTTTGATAATAACAACATTATACCCGGAGTTGTGAAGCAACTCATCACACATGCTTTGAATCCTTTTTACATCTTCTTTGCTATGATGCTCCAAATCTGCCCTCTTACTAGTTCCATCATCAACCCATGTCTCATGACTGTCTGCCCAAACTTGTATGCCAACATTAGATGACCCCATAGCATTGTCTTTTCTATAATTATGGGCTGCATTATCTTGAGGATGAAGAGATATATCACTGTTGTTATAACAATCAGCACTCGTGTCATGTCTTCAACTTTTACAAGGACTTGTTCATTGAAAACTTCATACTCAAAACTTGTTAGTCATTATGCAAACTTATATTATTTTAATATATGATTGATTAATGAAACATTATAAAATTATAATGAATAGACATGTCCCATGAAGGGACATGTCTCTCCTAGCCTCTTTCCCAATATAAATGAAAGAGACATTGTTGCATTTGGAAAACACATACTATATACAATCTAGGCAGTGCTATTACATTTGCAGCGATCCTAAAACTTAACAATTTTCTTCCCAAATACTTAAAGGTGGTAGTGTCTCAAATAAATCATCTTCCCATACCAAGGGCTTGTGCGCCAAGTTTCTCAAGTGTCCTTGAATGTTATGTTCTGATTTTTCCTCATGTGTATGAATTGTGTCATCATAGGAATCAAGTAATACACTAGAAGATGCATTGTGATCACCCAAAAGATCCATACCATTATTATCCATATCAATCTCATGCTTAACATCAAGAGAAGTCATGTTTATCTCTCTTATAGAATCCTCTTGTGAATCTTCTCACAAAGGTGATGAAGCCTCATGTGAGTCACTCCCCAATGCTTTCCTTTTGTCCTCATGAACCAAATCTGCATGTTTATCAAATTCTTCATATAGATTTTTGTGTACCTCCTTTGAGATTTCTTTACTCTTATGCCGCTGTTTTGAACTTGTAGATGATTGTTCTTCTCTTTTTGGTATAAAGATAGGTTGAAGTGGTCTATCTGAAATTGTTGCTGCGGCCATACCGATTTTACTATGCCTTCTACTACTCTCACTTCTTGATCTTCTTGATCGAGAATGGTCCAATCCCATCTGTCCCATGGTTGTAATCATACGGTCATGTAACTACTGTAGCATTTGCTGTTGTTGGGCAAAAGTAGTCAAGAAATCATTAAGTTGATTATTTAAATCTTTTGGTGGGTTTTTTGCTCTTCTTAAACCCATATCTCCAGGAGTTAAATTATCTTCAACTTCTTCCTGTTCCTGTTGTTCTGCTCTGCTCTTGGTGTAGTACCTATATCTCCCGAGGGTTCATAGAACCACATGTAATAATTTAATCTGACATGAAACTGAAAAAGCTGACATGCAACTAAAAAAATCTGACATGCAACTGAGAAAGCTGACATGCAACTGAAAAATCTGACATGCAACCTCACAGGAATTGTAGCTCTGATACCATTGAAATATCTCGAACTAGGATATTGTTTCAAATCTAATTTGGGTTTTCGATTTTTGCCATGTTTTGCTTTATTTCATTGCAAATTAACAACATGCAAACTAAACATGCAAAGGAAACAATATAGATTTCCAAGGAAACTAAACATGCATGGCTGTTACATCAAATATATTGCTGTTACAGTGCTAGAACATGCATAAAATTTCTAGGTAAACCCATCCGCATGACTCCACACCAATATCAACATAACACATCTGAGATATGATCATTTGTAGCATACAGAAGAAGATTGAAAGACATGCAAGAAGAGAGACCTATGCAATGTGAAGTTGTTGCTGTAGAGGTGCACCAATACCAACATGCAAGGAGGAATCAAGTTCAACCAAGCCCACAAATAATCGCTGCAATATGAAGAATGATTGCTGTCCAAAAATGGAGAAGCTGCTACTACACAATTGCCCTAGTCGGAAAATCTCTTCCAAAACCTGTTTAAAATGATGCAAGTGTGCTCAATGATGAACCCTGAGTGAGCCCACCTCTCAAGTAGTGTTGGGTTTCCGTCCAGCCTACAAATATCCAAGGGTTTCCATCCTCATATATGGTTGCTACTGTCAAACCAACAGCAATGGAGAAATTATCAAAGTATCAAATCAACATATCATAATAGAATGAAACTCAAAACCCCAATTGAACCTTTTATAAAAATCCCCAGCCAAAAAGCTATTGATTTTCTTCTTCTAATTTGTTTATTTAGCAACTTAAGCAAATAATAATATTTGCTTCACATTTAATAATTCACCCCCATGGCCTAGGAAAGACTTAAGTCATAACTTAAGTTGGCACCTTTTTAATAATTGCCAATGGATAATTAAATTCATATTAGCAATAGCTGTAGCTTTTTTCTCCTTTTATTTAATTAAATAGTAAATACTTAACCCCCTTTATTAATTTAATGCTTTAACCTATGGGGAGAATAGATAATAGGCTAGCATTATTCTTTATTTATTTATTGACATGCTAGGCAAAAAGGTGACATTACAGAGTGCTGGGAGTTGGAAGATATAATCACTCCAATCTTGGGTGCCATTCTAATCAATACTATATCTTTGCCGTTCTACAATAAGGATACTATATGTTGATATTGATTATTCTGTGTTGATCCCTTAGATTTTTGATGAAATAATATCCGAGTAGAAAGGCTTCTGTTTACTGGCTGTGTATGAGTTCTGTACTTGCTAATTATATCGAATGTGCATGAAATCTGAGAAATATTGTCAAGTACATCTCAGTCAAATCTAGAAAATATTTGTTAGGGATATTTCAGTGGGTATCAGAGCCCCTTTCTTGCTAGCCTGTGAGTGTTTGGCTCATGAAAATAGGTGTTACAGAGGGAGGCTATGGGTTCAATGCCATTATTTCCTTTGTATAAAGACAAATTGCTAGGAAGTAAGGACACAGAATCCCTAAAGGAAGAACGACAGCCAAAAGAATCTGCTAAAGAAGTGGCAAGATATCACACTGAATATGTGAACTTAAGTCCAGTCATTTGTCGAGATATGACCTTTGTTTAATGTTGAGTTTCAAACAAAGGGTTGAAGGAGAAGAAGATATGGGTAGCAGCTCTGCAAGGAGAACTTCAGAATGGAATGATTTGATCAGGAAAGGTACACATTTGAAGTCACCAAAATCTTTGATGAATATTTAGGAATGTCTGATCAAATCAAATGTCTATTTCCTTTTGATGATTATTTGAGATATATGGATTGGATAAATCCAAGCAAAAGGGGACTTTATGACTGCATGGAGAAATGAGAATAGAAGAGAGATATAAAAAAGCAGCAAAGGTGGAACCTGAAATGGTGAAGAGTACAAAAGCACAAGAGGAGGTCTAGAAAGAAGGGGTGATAGTAGAGCGGGAAGAAAGATAAAGGTCTGAAGATGTCAAACAAGAGGACTCCTCAATGTTAGAAGATACCAATGTCCAAGAAACATCAACCCAAGTTTTAGGTATTGACTTAATTGCATCATGTAATGATGATTTGCAATTTATGAGAACGATTGGACCATGTGATTATATGCAAAATATTAGTTCTGATGTTGTGAAGATTGGTTTGTCTAAAATTGAGCGCCATGATGGAGGTGGGCCAAGAAACTTTACAAACTCCTTTGTTCCAAGATTGATTAGATCGTTGATGGAGTTTGGATGAGAGATGTTTATATTAATGTAGTGCAGTGGAGTGGCACAGTGATTCTTAGACTGATGGGATCTTGGTATTTTGTTTTGGGCATACAGGTGCAGACAAGCAATTATGGGCCGAGAGGACTGTGATGTAATTTAAAGGCTAGGTTGACCAACCTATTTGCCAGCCTTTTAAATAGATAAATAAATAAATATTAAATAAATAATAAATAAAAATTATTTGTAAAGGTGCAATATTAAATAATTTGTCTTGGGTCGACTTGCATTAAATAAAAAAACATTATTAAATAATTTTGCTTGGGCTGATTGGTGAAACGTGTTTTGGTTCATTTCAATCTTGGGCCGAACTGAGTTGTGAATGGTATTAATAAACAAAGGTCATCCAAGAGAAGGCATCAAAGTTTATGTTTTGTTGATGCATTTGATGCATACTGCATTTTCTAGGATGGAACCTGTGAAAGGCAACCAGCAGGTAGAACGTCACCCCTACCTGTAACTCATCCTTGTTTCCATTGCATTTTATCATCTGAAGTGGAAACGATTTGCAAGATTGAAGATCTACAGTCAATGAATAGTCTTCCTTTGCTTGCACACATACAGGCAGTGATTTGACTTCCTTTGCTGTGTGTCATTTGACACCAGCAAAGCAAGAGGAGAGTGCGTGAGGGAGTGCTGGGAGCCAAAAGATGTACATCACCCCAATCTTGGGTGCCATTGTAATCAGTACTTATATGCTTTGCTGTTCTGTAATAAGGATACTCATGCCGACATTAAAAACGTATCAGACCTATATGGTATATCAGTAGTCTAAGATTGTTTATGATGTTTATTGATTATTCTATGTTGATCTCTTACAATATTGAAGAAATAATATCTGAGTAGAAAGGTTTCTGTTTACTGACTGTGTAGGAGTTCTGTACTTGCTACTTATATCAAAATGTGCCTGAAATCTGAGAAATAATGTAAAGGACATTTCAGTCAAATGTGGAGAATATTTGTTAGGATATTTCATTCATGCAACACTTGAGATAGATTTGTGTACAAGTCAAGAAGCAATTGGAGAGAGCAACACAAGGTACAACTTGTACAACTTGTGTGTAGATGAGTGTCAAAGGGAGATGCCTTACTGTGAGGGTGAGTTAGTCATGGTGCATTTCAGGAAGGAGCAGTTCCCCAGAGGAACATACAAGCTAAAGCCCAAGAAAAGTGGTCCATGCTGCATTGTAGGTAGATTTGTGGAGGATGCATATGAGATTGTGTTGTTGGAAGGGTTGGACATTTTGCTGATATTCAATGTATTTGAGTACTACCATCCCCTTGGAGGTTTTAATGATGCACAATCGGTGGAGTTGCTTTATTGGAGAAAGGGGATACCAAAAAAGCAGCAATAGGAAATTGTGTAGACCTTGGACACATGCACATGCGAGAAGATTGGTGGAGTGAGTACAAGGAATATCTTACTTGTCAGAAGCGTAAATGACTTGAAGAAGAATTGTGGGTTTTTGAAGCTGAACCAAGCTTATTGTGTGGCCAAATCAGTTGTCTATGTAGTATTGATTGTGAGTACATAGGTCACTATTTTCTTACCAATTTTTGTCTAATGCAGGAGCATCAGATTGCACAAACCACAAATGTGTTTGTATCTCTTGCATTGAGGATTAACCTGTGTGTGCCCTAGTGTTATGAAAGTTTGCTGGTGTGAAGGCATAACTCGCACATTGATGTTGTTCCATGTGTTTGGGCAGTTTTGGATGCCCTACGCACTCTATATTCTTTGGCACAGCTTTCTTCGAAACTTTGTATTGACTTTGTTGGTTTGGTACATTCTCTGTCCCAGCGTATCTCAGCCTACACAAACCCCATCCATTCTGGATGCTGCTTCACACAACTTGCTTACCCTATGGAAATTTGCGAACATCAGATTGTCAGAGGGTTGGTCATTTGTTCATAACCTTTTGTTACATAATAGTGATTAGATCTTCTCTTAGCTAGTTAGGTTTGAAAAGTTAGAAAAATTGCAAGATTAAAATTATTGAGGGATGGATGATTGTTCAGTTTGCAAATAATGCCCATGCTGATCAGGTTTCCTCTTTAGCACATGCATATTCTAATTACTTTTTTCGATCCTTCAAGTCAACATAGGATTCTTGGCCATTCTTAAGATTGGTTAATTAGTTGGCTGATTGGGGTTTTGGGTAGAGCTTAAATTGTTTTTGATTGTAAGTGCACAAAACCCATGTGCATTTTTCTCCAAGGGGTTGTGTAGCATAGAGTTGTTAGGCTTCAATAAAAGTTGCCTACCTATAATTCTTTTATCGCTTGTAATTTGATCTTTTGTTTTCTTGGTTGATCTCTTTTCTTCTACTTAGTATATCTTTTATTGTATGCTTTGCGTGCTTATTTGCTGGTTGTTCATTTGACTTGCATTCGGTGGCTGCACTAAATAATTTCTTCCTTAATGTGTTGTTTTTAGGGTTTTACTTTGTAGCGTTTATAATGTTTGTTTTATTGTTATTACTGGTACTGGGTTTGTTTTTTCTGGTACTTTGAATCCCTCTGGTAGGATCCCCAAGTCCTACAGATACTAGTGTATTGTCTGAAACTCGCCAGAATTTTTTCTGTGGGTAGGCAGGCAGGTATCATTTAGGCATACCTGATTTGGAACTCAGGAGACTTGTCAACAAGTATGTTAACATTGCCTTTTTGTGAATTCTTTCGGGAGCCATCTAGGAATTAAATAGCAAATTGTTGGGATTGTTAATGATAAACTCTTCCAAATATTGTTAAGGGAAGCATTCAGTAAACATTTGGCTAAAACTGGGCGAATCATTTATAGGAACTATCTTAACCAATGCATTGGAACCTTCCAACTTAAAATTGTAGGTTAATTACTTCTTAGTTTGTACGAAGTCTTTGTTTTGTCAGTCTATTAATGGAAGCTGTCATGTTTATCTTTTCAAAAGGTAAAATATTTTTTTCATAGAGGTTTTTCTAAAAAGCCTTTATTTCCAAAATCATGGACCTTGGGAGCCTCCAATCTCTTTGTAGCAAATATCCTATTTTTGAAAAAAACTGCGCAGAGCCCTGCAATCACAAGCAAAAATCCAGCTACACCAGATAACTTTTCCCCACAAACAATTAAAGACAAGCAAACAAGCAAAGGTTTATTTACAGTATTACAATGAGGCAATTTTTAGTTTAATCTACCTCATCAATTAAGCTTCCTGCTTTAACAATACTAGCTTCTATGGGAAGTTAAAAACTGCATCACAGTTGTTATCAGCATGGTTTATGAAGATGGATCTTGTGCAGATGCCACCATAATGGATATGGCAGCCATTGGAACTGACAATGGGTTTTGTGTTGATGTTGCTACCACTTGAGAATTCAATGTGTTCCAGCTTGTTCCAAAAAGCCTTCTTTTTTCTTATATAATCTTTTTCTCCTTGATAAGTGTTTTGTTTCCTCTTATTAATTCTTAAGGTTTGTCTTCATGAAAAATTTCATTTAGTTTCAGGGGACAATCACACCACCAAATTTGATCACCATTAAGTCCATAAGATACATCATCTTTTTCCCATACCTCGTGATGAAAATATACTTGAGCTCTACATCCAACCCTTATGCTTGATTGTTTAGCCTTGTGAGCTGTATGTTTGATCTGCAGACTCCCCATTCAAAATTGAAATATAATTATGGTATGGCTTCCTGCTTCAACTTTGGTGATCATTCTCTACCTGATGTATGCATATTACTTATATATTAAAAATGGCATTGCATATATTCGCATGATTCTTTGAAATTGTTAAAATTTAGAGTTAAAGCGTCCAACCCATGCTAATGCATCTATGCAAAGAATGGAGAAGTTAATATTCTGTAATTCAACAATCCGATTGAGGTTTGAAGATTTATTTAGCTTCTTAGCTGAGGAATATTATATCTGCAGGAAGAATGCCTGGTCCCTAATAATTAACGGTTTAGTTACCCAGATGAGAAAAATGTACTAACCAAGATATTACAACAATTCCATCACAGTAGCCAGGCTTTTACAATAATTGTTAGCTTCAAGTTAAAATTGTGTAATGTCCCGTATTAGAATTTCCTAATTTTTCCCTAATAAATAATCCTAACTCATTCATGTTTGAATAGAAAATTATTAATATTTATTTTATCCCAAAAGAGTGGTAATTTTGATTGTAGAAGTTAGATTTAATGCTTGTGATGTATCTCAAAAAATTTATTACACTTATCCTTTGTCCGTGCTGTGATTCTTCTTTCAGTTTGTAGCAATTTCTCTGTGTAAGAATGTCTTCAAAGTGCCAATTTAGGTGTTTTCGTCCATAACTTTATAAAGAACTTAGGGGTTTTTGTCCTCAAGATTGCTGAATCTTCAATTCATATTCCACGAAGGAAACATAAATAATTATATTTGCTGAATTGCCCTTCCTTCTCCTTGATTTATCTTCTTATGTATATAGTCACGACCCTTCATATGTCACCCCTTGTCTTTTAGGTAATCATAATTTAATTTTTTGCACTGGGCTGGGAATAAATCCTACGACCTTGTTGTTTCATTTTTAAATATTGAAATGTCTGAATTTTCTAGTGTTGCCAAACATCTTGTGTTTATGACCAGCAATGGAAATATATGGCACAAAATAAATTTAACATGGAGTCTTAAGTTTAGGCAGGGGGTTTACAAACTGGTGCCCCCAATCAGGTACTTAAACAACCTTTATTGCATTAGAAATGTTCCTTGATTACAGAGATAAAGCTAGCAGGACAGCTATTTTCAATAGTAATAACCAGTCCAGCCTTTTGTATCCATTCTTTTGTAATATTCAATAACCATCCTTTGATTTCTTTGGTTAGATATAGATTTTCAGTTTATTGCACCCATATTTCGTACCGGAGTCCATCCACTTCAGCTTGTTTCCCCAAAAGGGTCTTAGATCTAGTGGTCTACTGCTATGGTTTCTAGGTCAATACATTCTGATTGAGAGAAATATTGAATATTCTCCTTTCTTTGGTCTGTATCTTGAAAAGTTTTCAGATTGTTTGAGACTGTAACGTCTGGAGCATATCTTAGTAACATAAATTTGCAATTTATATTTGGGTCTTTTGACCTAGATACTGTATATTTCTAGTACAAATAATTTCACTCAAGCTAACTTCAACATAATTAAGATTCTAAACTAAATAATAGATAGAAAATTTTTATAACTTGGAAAGAATATTAATAACCTAGCTTAATTTTAAAACCTTTTCTGAACACATGGTAAATGAATTTTTACATATGAATGCCATCCTTTGAATCCTCACTGGAACATAAATTTGAAGTTAAATGCAAAGCTGTGCTGCAGCAAATAGCTAGATGTTTCTTCTGTCTACCAACTTAGAAGCGAGTTATATGGTGATTTTCCAACACCGTAGAAGCAACTTTTATCACGGTTTGTATTCCAAGCATTTTTCTTTCTTATTAACCAATAGTTGTAAGTACACCTCTGAGCAGGAGTGATCAGGGATGGTTGTGATTTTTCTCTCTCCTTGTAATGATTTGGCCTAGGTGTTCAGTTGAGATTCATATGATGCTTTTGATAACTGTAAGATCCCCTACACCCTTCTCAGCAATTTTGTCAAATAGTTTGCATTCTCTGAATAGGATTTTATTAGGAAAGTTTCCTTGTTTGCAGAACATGTATTTCAGTATAGCATGTCTCTTTTGGTGTATGTGTGTATGGTGATAGTGTGCAGGTTGAACATGTACATTGATATTGGCAGTAACTAAGAAAACATAACAGATCACTGCTAATAAAGAAATGACTGAAATACAACTGTACTGTAGAGACATCTGCTATTGTGCCTTCATGGTTAAACTATTACAAATGCAAAGATTGAACAAAGAATTCAGACCTTAGCATAGGCCCCAATGGAAGAGTAACAGAAATACAATATGCAGACCTCTGTTACTTATTTCAGTAGGTCTAGGTTAAATTATTGATGCTCTGAATTGCCCAGAAAAGACAGCAGTACAAAGAAAATCGACTCACAGTTACACAGAGTGAATCCACTTACATTCTGTTGACAGAAAAGGGCCACAATTTGATCATTCAATACTCCCAAAGCACTCCTTATTGCTGCATACCCAAAATTAAGGAAATAGGAGCTGAGCCGTCCCTTAATGAAGCTAGAACTAATATATAAGGTTCTCACGCCTTAAGCATAATATCATATTAACCAGCAAGCTGAGCTTTCATTTGATCCAATATATAATTATTTGCTGCTGTTCATATTCCTCAATACCTCCTTGGACTCACAACTAGCTGTTGAAATCCATGCAAAGGTATCAATGATCATTCCTGTAAGAATTGATCACCAAAATGGAGTTTGTTTTTGCATTAAAATCAGATGCTGAGACAAGTAAGAAGATTCTTACACCTTCACACTAAATGTATGTATCTACCCACAATAGCGCTGAAAAACCCTATGCCAAGGGGACACAGATCCTCATGCCAGCAATACTTTCAAACATTTCATAAAATTGCATCAAACAAACTCTAAATCCTGAAATTTATCTTTGAAAAAACTTCATAAATTTCTGCAGTCTCATTCGCTAAACTCCAAGCAAGAAACTTTAGTGATTTTTCCTGCAACCAGCTAGGGAGGAACCTTTCACCACCAAAGCTGATCTTCCCAAGAGGGGTTTTGTCCTCTAGAGGCTGAGATGGAACAAGTCCAAACTCCAAAACTGCAAGTGTTTCAATTAGAGGAATATAATTAACTCAATGTACCAAATGAACTCTCTAAATTCATATTATAAGCTTTTTGGGAAGTTTCCAGAAATTCCCTTTTTAAAAATCACTTTATTTCATTATTAAATTAATGATTTATAACTTCCTAGGCGACCACATAAGTTACTTTATTAAATTTAATAATGTTAAGTTAAATATTCAATTTAACTTTAATATTTTAACGTTATTTAAAATAATACCTTTAAACACCATAAGTTGCCAAGATATCATCAATTAATGCAAATCACCGACTATACCAAAATAGTAACATCAAAATACCCTTTTGGTCAGGTTGACACCAACCTATAAAGTCAACGCCAATTGCATTGCAAGAGAAACTGAAAATGGGGACATTACAATAACTGTAATGCCCCACCAAGGAACCCTTGAGGAAACAAACCAAGAGAACTTGGGATTTTTTTTTTGGAAACATTTCGGATAAAGTTAACAACTTCAATGCTAAAGATACAACACATGTCGTACTTGGATGACAACGTGCACACAAATGTCACAAGGGAAACCACAACACACAGGGACACCTACACAAGACCTCACCTTTGCACAAGCAAAGTGACCATGAGGAAAGGCTAAATACAGAGCCACTTGCCACGATGAAACGACATAATAGGAGAGAGGAAAGACGACTCCTTGGTGGCAATCCACACATACCATGACTGCATCTTCTCCCAAAAAGACACTAGGATGGGATTAGGGAATCGTCAACCTCCAATCCATATTTGAATAGGCTAACCAACTCAAGTCCAAACACACTCGACATAGGCAAGAGGCCACTAGCTCAACTACAAGCTTACAACATCTTGTTGCAACTCAAAGATGCATTAACGAAACACTGAATTCCCTAACGCTGACCAACCATAGGGGAAGGCTCAGGACACCTTAAGGATGATCAATAAGGGTTTTTGACCCCTTTAAGACTTCTGAAGAAGCTATAAGACTTCTCTCGACAACCAGGCCTCACCTCAGTCCTAGGTACAATGATCGACTTCCTATGGACAATCACACAAACTGATGTAATCTAACACCACTGCAACTCACTAAGAATACACTTGGACCACCTCAGAGGTTCCCCTTGACGAGCAACTTCAATGACCTAACATTGCTCCTCCAAGGCCCCAAAAAGCCTACTAAAAAACAAATTTGGACTATGGCACCCAAGGTGGACTTAGGTTCCCACCTAGGACACTAGAGTGCCTGGAGGACTCTAGCACGTTGCACTGGTGTCAAATTTTTGTATTGTAGTCCTTTGGGTGCATTAGTGTCCATTTCTCACATTAGTGTCCTTGGTAACTGTTGATGTGAGTTTTGTTCCACTACAACATGCATAATCAAATACTCAACGTTTCAAAGTGAAACACCAATTATTCAATCCTCTCTTGATATAAGGTCATCTCTCATGCTAAGCTTGCAAAGTAAGATCATGAAATGACTTCAAGGTTCCTTCTATTGTGGATACTTGCTCAGTGAAATAATGTGATTTGCTGGTAATCACTTAGGGGGACTTACGCTATTCATTCAATGGATATCAACCACTTGCACTTCTAAAGATTTAGCTTCACAATGTGCAATGAAAATATAGTTTTGCTTTTCCAATTTCCACCTCAACTTAAACTTAAGCTTAACTAGGAATGCAAAGGAATCATGGATGACTTGGACTCTACCAAGTGAAATCTTATCAACGACCTCAACTTCACCTAGTGCAAGCTTCTAAGGATCTCAAATGGTTTTTATATCAACACCTTCTCCTTAATCCAATTTGGAAGTACAAACTAAGGATCCAATGCCAATTGTACTTAAGTGCAATGACTAGCTTACCACACAAGGCTTCCTCACAATCAACAAGGAGGCTAGTGGCCTACTTGAGTTAAACAAGCAAACATCCACAATTGCTTTCATCCAACTAAGCTACTTCTAACAACATGGAATGAAATCTACTCCAAGTAAAAGATTGAAGAAACCATGCAACACTTCAAAGCAATATTAAGTAATTCACCATGATGAACCAACAATGAATTATTCATTACTTCAATAGCATCATAACAACAATTTGATCAAGTCTCTCCCTTGGCTAACCTACTCTAATCTAACTTCTCTCCTACTCTAATCTCTCAATCTAATCGACCCCTTACAAATGAGAAGGCCTTGGCATTTTATAGATGTCCAATTACAACGAAGGGCCAAGATTCATTTGAAATCAAGGGCCAAGATTCATCCCTAGAAACCCCAATTAGGGTTGCCAAATTTTCAACCAATTGCATAAGGGCACCAAATCACGGGCCAATAAGAAAATTACAATGATTTTTTAACCAATGAGAAAATAGGACACTTGGCATGCTGTGATTGCTTGTGCTTGAATTTTGAATTTTCTGATTGGGGAAGACATCCAATTGCCACCTCATCTTCTCAACTCTTCTCCATCTTTGTTTTTGGAAATTTTCTCCTTGCCATGATTCGAACTTGATTGAACTTGCATCTCTCTTGAACTTGATCTTCCTCTTGCCTTGAACTTGCCTTCTGATAACTTGGTGTGAACTTCCTTCCCACTTGAGATCTTTGAACTTGAGCTTGAAGTGCTCACTTGTTGGCGTGATGATGGAGGATATGTATACCAGCAACACTTTGATCTTCTAAATTGCCCCAATGATGAATCTTGACTCTACCCTTTCTCCTTCATATCCACCTTTCGCTTTGGTTGTCCTTCCTTTTTTTCGTGAATTCCTCAAGTTTGAACTTGGCACCTTCTCCTTGCCAACCTACAAGAGCAAAAAAACATGTCTCACTTCATTTGATTCGATAAAATATTGCCATTAAAAGCTTGAAAATTTGATTAAGTCAATTGAGTTAAGATTGCCATGTTGTTGAGTTCAATTAACTTGATCACTTAAACCTTAGATTGCTTCCAACTTAGATTGTAAATTTTAGCCTTCTAATTACCTAAGTTAGAAATTTGCCATGAATTGTTCATTGATTACCATTAGCATTGATTGTCAAATTGATGTTCACTTACCCTTGCCAACTAGTTAGCTTAGAGTTTGCATTTGATTATCAACTTAGTTGAACTAGTGTGTGTTACTTAGTTTGATTACCATTAAAGATTGAAAGCAACAACACAAGCTAATGCTAGGAAAGCAACAAGAGACAAGGGAAGTTCACCACTTCGTTGGTGAACTTCGATCAATCGAGGACTCAATTCAATAAAATTCAAACCCTTACAATGCTAATCATGCCCAGATCTGCCCATGATGATGCAAAATATAACCCAGATCTGCATGCAAACAATGGCAAATACCTCCTCACATCCATGGCAAATCACCGAGCTCTTACCTTGCAAGTTGGAAAGAAAGATTACTTGCAGCACTCTTATCGATTTGGCAACGCTTTGTGGCACTTAAATGCCCCGATTTGCAAGTTTTATAGTTCTGATCTGAATATGAAAAATGGGATTCGATGCCTTTAAATGAACTTCACTGGGTTCAAGGGTTTGAAAGTGATGCCCAATGATAAAATTGCCCCATTGGAATGATCAGATCTGCAAGTATAAACAAGGAATCCGATGCCCTACACCTGCGAAAATGATGCCAAGATTGTAATATGCCAACTCCAAATTCGGATCTGCATATAAATGCAATTTGCTGGGCATAAAGGAGATGGAAATCACTTGCCAAGGGGGCTCAAAATGATGCCAAAAGAAGTCGCCCAATGCTGGAAATGAAATTTCAGACCCTTGGCATGGAAAGTTGATGAGCTTGAATGTTGAAAAGGCCTCCAAAAAGTCTGCCCTAGCTGCAAATTCGACCTGCAATAAAAAACCTTCCAAATTTGCTCCAAATAAATTTTGAAATGACTTCCAATGTCCCCAAATATATACCCAGCCAGCTGCCCAAAGTGGGACGACTTGGAGTGGTGGGTTTAAAATTCAAATTAAATTGGAACCCTTGGATAAAAATAAATATTGAAATCACAGCCCTTTCTAGGAATTTGGGACGACTTGGATGGGTCCATCATGATTAAATCCGAAATTGCAAAGGGGCCCAAAATTTAAATTGAAATTATAAGCATGTAGGCCACAAATTAAATTGAAATTAGCATGACATGGGGGGTTAAAAAATTTACATCTATTTTAACACCATGAAGGCTCCATACTTGCATCGAATTTACCACATGGGGCCCCAAAATTTAAAATTGAAATTACCACATCATGGGGGCTCTAAATTAACTTCGAAATTGCCAAGTAAGAGGCTTAAAATTAACTTTGAAATTTACAGGCAAGAGGGCCCCATAATTAATTTCGATTTTAACAAAGGCTTGGGTTAAAAAAATGCTTAGCTTGTGGATTCAAATTGGCACATAAATCAAAATTGCTCAAAGTGGGAAAGCATGTTATAATCAGCAAGTTGAAAAAAAGTAAAATGATGTCAAGGTTGGGTTGCTAAGAATAGGTCCTGTCAGAACCACCAAGCCAAGAATCAAATTTGATGTAGTAGTCACCTTGCCAAGACTAAAAACTTGTATCAATCACCTCGCTAGAAATGAGAAAATTTGTAAGGGTTGGCCTGCCAGAATTAAAACTTGTAAGGGTTGGCCTGTCAGAAATTAAAATCTTGTATTGGTTTGGCTTGCCAGAAATGAAAAAACTTGTAAGAACCACCATGCCAAGAATTGATCTTGCACCAAAGCACCTTGCCCAAATTTTAAGCATAATTTCGATTTTCATCTTTATTTCCAGATTTACCTTGTAAGATCAAAATAATTAAATGCCTTAGCCAAAATCAATTTTTCCAAAATTTTCACCACTCAAGCCATGTCAAATTTAAACACAAACACCATCCCCAAATCGAAATTTTGCACCAAGTTGGCCGCCCAGAATTAGATGCGAGGTGGTCATGATGTCAGAAATGCGTAAGGGTGAGCTCGCTGAAAATAAAAACTTGTAAGAACTAGCTCGCCAAAAATGAAATACTTGCATGAACCACCACGCCATAAATTCTAGACTTAGGCAAAATTTCAAAATTAATTTCCAAACTCCCATCTAAGATTGATTTCAAATTAAAGCCCAATTTTGATTCCAATCTTGCAAGTTAAAATTCCAACTCCCAAAATCATGTCATAGCCATCATGTCGAAAAAATGACGTAATCACCATGCCAAGGATTAAAGCTTGTACCAACTAGCTGGCCGAAAATGAAAAACTTGCATGGACTAGCTCACTAGAAAATTAGAGTGCTAAGGTCTCGATGATGAAAATTGGAAGGTGTGATAACTTTGATGCCGAAATTGGAGAAAGCGCAATAGTTTGATCACCGAAAATGAGAGCTTGCGTGAGATTAAATCGTTGAAAATGCCAAATCAAATCGCCGAAAATTGAGTTTGGACTTAGTCATTTTTCAGTTTAGGGGCAAGAGGATTTATACAAATGTATAAATACTTTTCAGGATGTTTGAGATAGGTTTCAGCTTCATAGGAGTTAAGGTGCAGATTCTAGATTTTGGGAGTTTTTCAAATATTTCAGTACTTAGCCAAATTTCAGGATTCAACGCGCCTTTAGTAGAGCTACCTCCCACAATCTATCTTGGCTTTCTAAGATCAAATTGAAGCTGGAACAAGGATTTCCTAAAGGTTTGAACTTGTTTCATCGCAAATCCTTTGGTTTCAATTTCATATTCCTGAAAATTTAGCACAACTCTCGCCCATGTTCCAGATAGACTTGACTTCCCAGCAGGGCAAAATTGCCAAAACCAACTCTCGAACTTAGAGACTTCAAAAAATTGTTGCTCAAAAGACTGCCTAAGACCACTACTCCTACTGCCAAAGCAAAAAGAGGGGGTCCCCATTTGCAATGGGGCGATGGTGTGAAAACCTCACAACAGTAACCTACACTTGCATTGTTGTCCTCTAGTCGCGCTAGTCCTGATCACTAGGCAAATTAAAGCTATAGATTGGTCTCCCAAACATCATAGACATGTTGGAGAAGATTAGAGGTGCCGGTTACACTCTATGAACATGAACATGGTGCTTGGAGGACACTAGCACGCTGCACTGGTGTCTTCTTTTTGTACTATAGTCCTTTGGGCATACTAGTGTTCATTTCTCACATTTGTGTCCTTGGTAATCTGCACCTACATTGTCGTCCTTTAGCCACGCTAGTGCTAATCACTGGGTGAACCGAAGCTAGCGATCGGTCTCCAAGACGTCATAGACATGTTGGAGAAGACTAGAGGTGCCAGTACACTCTAGGAACACGAAAATGCCAAAAAGGCTTGTGGACAAGTATGACAAATAACTCCCTTAGACACTAGATGCCACAAACTCGTGAAAGGAGAGGATGGGTTGGTGTACAATGACCTTGCCGACAACATCCTAAACTCTTGCCTAAGCCAAAACAAGTAAGGACCAATAATTACAACAATTTTGAGGACTTTACAAGGTGTCTCAGAAGGCCTCAAATGGATCTAGAATGACTCAAAACAAATCAGAATGCCCCAAGGAGGTATGCCAACCTCAAAAAGGGACTAAGACACACTCTAAATCAACTCAAAAGACAACTAGGTTTATTTTAAAACCCAAATGATGATTTCTATTAACATTTATGTTAATCAACATAAGCAATGTAGCAATACAAGGTAATTGTGCTTGACTCAAACATCGAGGCACATGGACAAATTACATCTAGTACAAGGTTTCACGAGGATCCAAATGTCCTTTACAATAAGCAATCACATTGCAATGAATCAAAGGAAAACATGAATGAAACCAAGAGAGAAGAGTCCATTGAGCATGCTCGGTCTAATATCCTTTGAACCCTAACGGTGGTATGCATGCTGCTCGAACAAGTGGAACCATAGCACCAAAATACTTTTGGGGAAAAAATCGGCAATAAGAAATTTTTAAAACATGGGGAAAAATGGGATTTAAGAAAAAGCGCATGTTATATTTTTTGTTATAATATATTATTATTATATTGTAATACAATAAAATACTAACAATAATTATTATTATATTATATTAATACATTATAATTATATTATTTGTAAATAATAATTATAATGTTATATTTATTATATTAATATAATAATTTATAAAAATTCTTATTATAACATTATAATAATTATATAATAATATAATGTAATAGTATAATATAATACATAATAATATAATAATTTTTATATTTGTATAGTATTAATATATTGTAATAGTAATATATTATTATGATATTAATACATTATTATTATATAACAATTATAGTAATATAACATTATAATGATTATATTACATATGAAAGATTAAATTATTAATGAAAATCAGCAAAATAGCAGGGAAAAAAATGGTCGAAAAACCTTCAAAATTTTGTTAATACCAGCCACCCGCTTCATTATTGGGGGCATTTAGGAGGTGGGTCACCAACTTGGTCTAGTTTGGTCTGGGAAATCACAAGCTACGAGTGGAAGAGTCCGCTTAGGTTTTCCATGGACAAAAGACAAAAAGATGACTAAAGTCTTAAATAAACAATTGAAGTGTTAAATTGACCTAGAGTTGCTATGTTCGCATCTGCAGGTCAAAATCGTTGGTCAACGAGTTTATGCAATTTTTTTAGGGGGAAAAATTGGCATTCTAAAAGTTTCGTGATTTTTATCGATTATTTCAATTTTTTGCCAATTTTTGCTTCTTTGTGTGGAATCAAAAAGGTCCACTCCCTCTGTGCTAGTAGATAGTCATAAAGGCCACATACAATCATGCACACAAGGCACAAAAACAACACTGAATCCTAACATTTAGAGTATAAGGCATCAAGGTATGACAATGCACAACATCCAAGCATGAGGTATAAACACAAAATCATAGGCCAATCATATACTGCAAACACATAGGCATCCATAAATCAACACCAACAAGGAAGGGAAATCCATCTCCAAGGTACTGCTTAGCTACAGGGCTAACCACTCTAGAGCAAGAGAGGGGAGTGTCATTGCGCAATTTGAAGGGATGGCTCACACGGAACCAAGTAGTCCTCTCATATAGATGAGGAGATCTGACCATACAAGTTCAATGCATCCTCCTCGAGGAGTGGGCATGTCTTCCCAAGACATCCTTAGCTTTTACGAGCGCTCAAGTCATGCAAGGGGCAACCAGTTGTCTTAGTTAAGTTTTATTACCCATGTTTCATTAGTTATCACTTGATTAAGTAACTCCCCACACCTTGATCAAGCCTACAAGCCACTTTGGGCCGAGGACATGTTAGGGGCCACCCCCATCGTCGACTCTAATCCCTGCCCTCGGCTTTATCACGTTCCAATGAATAGTGAAACAAAATCAAACTCACAATCAAAATCAAAGGTTTCCAACTTTTCATTTTTATAACTGTGTACAAAATGAACCAAATTTCACAATTCTCAATAACATCATGAAACAAGATCAAATTCTATCCAAAATGAAATTTCATATACTATATCCATCATTCCACATAACATCCCATTGAAATTTCACAAATTCCACTTTTAATTAAAATCCAAATTTAATTAAAAGCCAGGTGAATAGTGAAATCCACCATTAGAGGAGCTCCAAGAATACCATTTTTTTTAAAGTTCAAATTTTAAAAATGTAAATACCTTTTTGGTCTCAATGCACCCAACGCTAGATTTCCATGATAAAATTTACAAATTGCCCATTCAATCAAAATTTTGGCATGGTAACATTTCTAAATAGGAAGGTTTATAAAAGTTGCTCAAACCACTCATTCAAATAAATTGCATTCAATTAAAGGAATGCTTCAAAACATAATTTAATCCGTTTGCAATCATTTAGAATAAATATGATTTTTCCCTCAAATCTGATTTGACAAAAATAAATCTAATCTGGCCCCCTTCAAGAAGTCAGTTGTCACTAGAAGACAAAAAAAATCCGATTTATCCACAAAAAGACAACAATCCGCAGGTGGCAGCCAGCACTGACGTCCAGGCGAGGTGGATCCATTTCACGGGTTCATCACAGTCCTCCCGTCCTCTAATTGCTTGACCTCAAGCAATTTCAGTTCCAAAATCCTGGTCCTCTTCAATTCAATGTTGTTCCGCGATCTTAGGTACTTTTCTTGTGGATTCTCCGACTCTCCAAATGTTGCTATCATGCACAACTTCGAAAGGGCTCTATGTAAATGTTCAAAGTCTGTTATACATGTCATCATTATGGCATTACCTCCCTTCCCCTGATTCTCAAGTGGCATTGTGTCTTTCACATGAGACCCTGCTTCTTCCTGTTTCAGATTTGTTGAATCTCTCTGATAACCAATATTTTGTGCCCCCTAATGTGGGAGGCAGGAAATTCATATTGTTCTTGTTGTCATTCGATTGCTGTTCTCTAGATGGTAATTGGTTCTTTGTTGTGTATTGATCAATTTTCAATATATATGCCTGTAATATTATTTCCAACACAAAATACCCATCCAAAAGCCTCGCCTCATGGGCCTCAACTTCACACGGCTTTCTCCGCTTTAAAGATCCTTCTTGTATCAATGTATCAGATTGTGACTTAATTTGGCATGGAGATTGTTTCTTGTTGTAACCAACCAGCAATAACAGCTATCACAGCAATGCAAGCACTTTCCTCCATAGAGTGTTCCCCCAGTTGGTTAGTTGAAACAAAAAATATCTCAGCAGATAGACTTATTTCTCTATCTCTGCTAAGCAATTCTTTTCGTTCCCAATTGCTGATTGTAAAATTATCAACTCCAAGGCCTGAATAGTCAGTTCTACGTGATATAGTCCCAATGTCATCTTTATCTTCTTCTTCATATACCTTTTTCAACAGAGGCTTCCTTCTCTCTTTCAATGCTTTGCAACTAACCTTCCCCTTTCCCCTTGTAAGTGGGTTCCATTTGAATGTTTGTAGAACAATATAGTCAGAAATTGAAAAAGATGGCTTCTCAACAAGCTTAGGAATTGGCTCCATATTTGGTATAGTTCAACATCCAATTATCACAAAAGTCACCCTCTCTTGATTTCAGATAGAGAGCACCTTCCACTACAAGGTTGGCTGCAGCCAAGGTTCCATAATTGAAGGACTTCCCAAATTTGTGCCCCTCTATACCATTGGCTTCATCCTTCTCATAGTCATCAATGGAACCTGAATCAAGTTTGTCAATAGTCTTATTTTCTTCATTCCTTGGGGACCATTTCTCATCACGGCCTTCCTCTTCTTCATCAGCCTTTTAGTTTCCGCCATTAAAACATATTCTTTCAAAATCTTCATTCTTCTTAGACCTACTCCAGGGTTACGGTCCAAAGCTTCTTGAGTTGTTTGAAGCTTCATAAATTCAATGGTCATTGCAATTGCAGCTTTGGATGCCACTCTTCCCATGCAATAAGAAGCAGCTCTTTTGGTGCTTTGCTTTGCATTGTCTGCATATGAGGCAGAACCCCAAGATTCAGTAATTATGTTGCTATGATGAAAGGCTTTGTCTTTGAATTCAAGTTTGGGATCCCAACCTTTGACATTGAGGTCAATAAACAGGCAATGAAACAATGGTTGGGACGATTGATGGAGTCTGTCCAACTGCAGATCTCTGCTTCCAAACCGTACTTGTATTATTAGGAAGACTGTCAAATATTGAGACAACTTCAGATCTATTTTCTTTGTATCCTCTTTGTTATCTCTCTTCCGAGCATGGACATCCACTTTGCAGAATGTCTGAGGATGTAACAAATCAGCAATCTTGAGGATGGAAACAAGTGCTTCCAAGTTATTTGGATCATCAAAGAGTTTTCTTTTTCTCTTCTCACAATGCTCAGTTTTGAGTTTGCAAACAATATTTCTATCTACATGCATCTGCTCATATTTAGAAGCAGCACTGCATATTTCCCTTTCAAGGTTTGCTTCGGCTCTAAGATTGCTCATCTTTACTTTGAGTCCACCTTCAATGACATCATTGTAGCTGCTGAGCAGAACCATGATCCACCACTCCACATCAAGTCTTGAACCCTTTGTGGGAGATCTTTCAACCACTTCAATCAGATTTGTATTGATGTCAATCTCAGCCTTTGCCTTCGCCAATTGGGTTTGTTTAATCTTTAGCTCTTTGTCAAAACATTCAGGGTCTTCACCATCATTCTCTTCAATTGTTGCAACTGGTATTGACAGAAGCAAGATAATCCCAAACCTCATAGGTACATTATACTCTAACATGTGGTGTACACTATTGACATTTTTTAGTTCAAGGTCAGTAGAAAGATTAATGACATAAATAGTATGATATAGACTTTTGCCTCTATAATGTGGTTGGCCAGGGAAGACTAGGAGGACCAGCTCATCCAAGTTCCTCTGCCTCTGCCTATACACTGAATCTTCCTCAAGTTTTCTCAGGTAGTGTACATGCATAGGTTGGATATCCACATACAAAGAACCCTGTTCAAATGGAGTATTTGTATGCAATAAACTCTTCATAACTTTAGTCATTTGATGAGCCAAGGACATTTTCCCATGAAATAATTCCAATACTGAGACCAAAGCAATGCTATTAGGGCTTATCTGCTCCATTTATCACACAATTGCTCGAAGGCACCATAAGCTGATTGGAAGTGGCTCTAATTGGTTGCAATGGTTCAACATTTTGGCATTGTAAGTGTGAACCTTTCACTGCAGATTCAAAGAGATTCCTTCCACTGGATGAGCTTCCCCTACTGTAAATAGGTATAGGAAACCAGTAATTTGGTTTTACAGTTGAAGGACAAAAAGGTGTTTCCAGAAGGGCTTTCGGTAAAAGCCTCCTCCTAGTTGGTTTAATCTAGTGTTCCATGGGGTTTGAAGATGTTTCCTTGGGGGGCCGGGGAAACACATTTCAGGGACATGGGTACTTGGGGCCTAAGTGTAATGTCCTTGGTCATGGGGTACTTGGGGCCTAAGTGTAATGTCCCTGGTTATTCTCCTTGTATAATTTCCTGCAAAATCGACGTTAGTACAAAATATTATTCAATATTTATATGACACTTACTCTATTCTAAGTTAGTAAGGGGAATTTGACCCTAGGAACTGCCTCTAGGTCGGGCTTCACAGAGTTCCCGATTCTCGGCTTGAGGAATATAAGATCCACTCAAAGCAATCAGGTTATCAACCGTCTTTCCATAAAGCACTGCTTCTAGGTTCTCTTGGAAACGGGCACCGTTATCCAAGCCTACGCATATCCATATGACTAGCTATCAGTATATATACTGCCTACACGAGATTATAACAATCTCAATTTGGCAACGGGGCTATACCAACCTCGAATTGCCATTGGCAGCGAGACTATAACAATCTCGAATTGCCAATTAATCTCATTTGGGCAACGTGGCTATACCAACCTCGAATTGCCATTGTTTAGGAATCCATCTTTAATGAGTATAGGATTCATTCTATATGGTATCCAAATCATCATTTTAGGGCACATACCCCGAGACTAGGAGAACCATAACAATTTCCTCTAATCCCCTCCAGATATAAGGATACCATCTCTAATGAATATAATATTCATTCTATATGGTATCCAATATTATTTGGGACACATAAATGTACAACATTAGTATTGATTATAAAATCAAATTTAAGTTTATCCATAAGAATCACAATTATACGAGAATGCGTCAATTAAGATTTCCTATATCAGATATAAAAATATCTCAATCATATATATATATATATATATAATATATTATATATATATGAATTTATACAATTGACTAAATATTTACAAACAAAATTGCATAAAGTATAACGAGTATATATATATATATATATATTTATTGAAACTTAACAATATATATTTTTAATATAATTCTCGTTATTATTATCACTTAGTAATTAATTCATATCATTATTATTCTCAATTGTATAATCTCAACATATAATATACAAATACATATGTATATATTTATTTATCTCATGACTAATTACTATTTTTATATTTCATAATATGAATTTATAAATTCTTAATAATACAAATATATTTCATACTCACTATATATATTAAAATAGTTCAAGTTTAATTCATTCTTATAAAGTCATAGCCACATACCTTTTATGAGAGGAAAAATCAATTATGGCTTGTGAAAATATATTTGTACTTCCTATCTCGTCTCCTTGATTTCCGGTGGATAACTTCCTATTCCTTCTCCTTGATTTTCTCCTCCTTTTATTTATTTGTTTTTCTCCTTATTTCTCCCCTCCATTTCCCCGTGCCTTTCTTATTTATATATGCTCCTTATAACATGGGTCACGTCCTTTAACAATGGTTTCCAACTCATTCGTCCCATTTGTTAATTTATAACAATTTATTATACATTATATTAGTAATATTGATAATGATATACTATTATTATTATTTATAGAATGTTATACAATTTTATTGATATAATCATTTATTATTAATATTGAATACTATTTTATTAAATATGTTAATAATATTAACATATTTAATAGTAATGATAATAATATTAAAGATCATAATATTTTATTAATATGGTAATAATATTAACTTATTTAATATTAATGATAATAATATTTTGTTCCTTTCTCACTATTAGAAACATATATTATAATATATGTTATTGAAATTATAATATCTAATATATATATTCATTATTATCTCAATTGGTTATTATTATTAACAACTATTTTATTAATGATAATAATATTTCTAATATTATTAGTATTTATTTAATTTAAAATGTCAACATTGTTTATTAATAAATAATTTCAATTTCCCAAATAAGGATGAAGGTAACAACGATAACAATTATTTTAGAATATTGATAATGACTATGACGGTTTCTTATATCATGCTTGTTTCTTTTAATAAGTTTAAATCTTTAATTAAAACTTATTTAATCTTATATCATCTTTATTTGTATTCTTATTAATTTAATATTTTAATATTATTATTTATTAAATTCTTATTTGAAAGGGGACATCACACTAAGTTTGGGAACGTCGGGGGGACGCCGGCGGGGGACCAGTGCTGACATAATGATAATACATATACTATTACTATTAGCACTTTAAAAATGTAATGACCCGAACCGGCCCTCTCGATTTTTCACAAATAAATCTCATGCAGATTTAAAGAAATGGATACTGGCAAATAATCGTTTTATCCACAACTATAACCAGCGAATATATTCTAATAACCAACAATTATATTCCAATAACTTCTCAGAGAAGTGGTATCGTATTATACAACAACAATACAATAACCATGAATTACAAGCTTCCCATTCTGAAATACAGAAATAACAGTAAGATCGGATGATAAAGAACCTGTGAATATAATGGCGAACTCTGTTGTGAATCCGCACTGGAGATGATCTGGGTTTCCGTCTAATCCACCGAGAAAGCCTGAAGGTTTCCGTCCTCAGGTTTCAGAATCGAAAGTTGAAGCTCTCTGGATTCTCCAAGAGAAAAATGAATTCATAAACTAAGCATCCTCAGTGAGACTCCAAGCCTTCTTTTAAGGTTGTAGCTGTGACTCTTCAGTTTCCCCACTTTGTCTCTTCATATTCCACTTAAAGTCACTTTTAAATAAATATAACCGTTGAGTTATAAAGTGACATAATAAAATAAAGTAAGGAATCTTATGGCATTAAAACGGAGGGCCAAACAAACTCGGATGAAGACGTGTGATAGCTTGTCGGAAAGCTCTCGGCGAGACGCTCCGAATCCACTACTGAAATGCCAGGAAAACTGAGTTCTACCGACTTACTATAAATAGTAAGTACCCTGGAAACCCTGTGGAAACTGATCCGATTGGCCCGAAACTGAAAACACTTAGGCCAAACATCTCTCTGATCACTTGCCAAGCCTCGGTTAGCCCACCGGACCATGATGAAAAGGCTAACTATATGGCATGAAATAATGTGCCACGAAAAGGGGACATTACAAAAAATTACTATTAGTTTTAAAAAGATAATGTTTTATAACATAATAACTAGAGTCTAGTAGTAGTATTCAAATGACAAATGTCAAAATTAAAAATATGAACATCAAATATAGACATTGCTGACGATAATTTCTGGGCTTGCTTTTCAAATGTAGATCTCTAGATTTAAGATGTATTAGAATCATTCTTCACAATAGCATAATTAACTTCTTGATTATTATCACATGGTTCAACTCCTTCCATACCTGAAACATGCCTTGAGCTTTTTGTGTTCAACCAAAGGAGTTCTTTCCAGCTTCGCTTCCTTGGTCTTTTGTTGGTACCCCCAACTATTAGTGATCAACAAGGGATCTCCACCTTCAACTTGTTGAATAGGGCCTTCTTGTTCTTGATCCATGGTGTCTGATGACTTCAATTGTTCTTCCTGGTCCACTATTGCAATTCGTTCCTTAACATCTTCTTGTATCTCTGTCTCTATTGTACTCTTCACTGTTTGAAGTCCCATTATCTTACGTTTTTTTCTCTTTCAAGAATGGTTCTTTTGGCTCTTGCTCTCTAATTCAAATTTCTCCACATAGCTGGTCAATTAATGCTGGTTTGCCAAACTCCATTTCCACGGTGTTTGAAGATGTTTCCTTGGGGGGACGGGGAAACACGTTTCGGGGACAGGGGTACTTGGGGCCTAAATTTGGGAACGCCAGGGGGATGGCAGCGGGGGGTGGTGGGGGAGGGTGTTGACATAATGATAATACATATAGTATTACTATTAGCACTTGAAAAATTACTATTAGTTTTGAAAAGATAAAGTTTTGTAACATAATAACTAGAGTCTACTAGTAGTATTCAAATGACAAATGTCAAAATTAAAAATATGAATATCAAATATAGACACTGCGACGATAATTTTTGGGCTTACTTTCCAAGTGTAGATCTCTAGATTTAAGATGTAGACATTAGATTCGTTCTTCACAATAGCATAATTAACTTCTTGACTATCATCACATGTTTCAACTCCATACCTGAAACGTGGCTTGAGCTTTTCATGTTCAACCAAAGAAGTTTTTTCCAGCTTCGCTTCATCAGTCTTTTGTTGGTACCCCCAACTGTTAGTGATCAACAAGGGATTTCCACCTTCAACTTGCTGAATAGAGCCTTCTTGTTCTTGATCCACGGTTTCTGATGACTTCAATTGTGCTACTGCTTCCTGGTCCACTATAGCAATTCCTTCCTTAGCATCCTCTTGTATCTCTGTCTCTATTGTACTCTTCACAGTTTGAAGTCCCATTATCTTACTTTTTTTCTCTTTCAAGAACGATTCTTTTGGCTCTTGCTCTCTAAGCCTAATTTCTCCACAGGTGGTCAATTAATGCTGGTTTGGCAAACTCCATGGATGCATTTTCTTCAATGCTGTCCATATACTCATATGGCTGAAGTGAACTTGTAAACATGGCTTTATTTTTCTTATTCATTTCAATTTCTCCTTCCAACTTGGCACTAAGACAAAACTCTGATTCATCATACTATGAACCTGTATCTTTAGTAAACTCCTCAAGCCTTTTAACCTCCCCATCTCCACAAGCATCAACTCCCACTTGACTGAACATAGTTTGACCTTCTTTTGATTCTGATTGAGTTCCTGATTCAAGATCCAATTCCTTTTTCCTTTTTCTTATGTAGTACCTATCAAAAGATTCAGTAGCTTTGACCTTCTCCAATTCATTTGAGTATTGATCAAATACTGTGATAACCTCATGCACATGTATAGTATTCCTTGACAGACTTAAATATTCCTGAAATGTTAGAAGATTTTTCATCTTTTGATATTTGTTATATCATCTAGCAATTTCAGAGGCCGCAATTTCATTATCCCTTTCTTCCATTTTTGTAATCATCCTTAACATCTCGCAGGCTGGTAGGATTTTGGCTTTGATACCACTGTAAAGACATCAAGGTTTGTATGATATAAATCTTTGTTTTCACTCTAAACTATTAAATTATAAAAACAAACTAATTGCACAATATAGATTGAGGAGAACAAAATTTCATTGCAAGGGTCACCAAATTGCTTATAGACCATTCAAATAGTTAATAGTATTTACACAGATTCAGAGCACCAATAAACAAGTTAAATATAGAAGCTGCAAATTTAGGAATCAAACGTGCATAGAATTGGCATAGAATCTCTTTAACAACAATATTTTAAGCTTACAGAGTACACAGATCTCTTGGGGATTTCGTCCCAAGATACAATGTGCTCAAGGGAAAAAACAAAATAAATATGGCGCTGGGTATGAACGAACTGTTTGGTGGGTTAGGGGCTGCGTCCTTCCTCACCTGGGCGCTGAGATTGTCGTCTCAATTCCCTGCATGCTCAGAGGCAAAAACAAAATATTTAGCATACCAAAAAACAAAGCAGAGTCTTCAATATATACCCACATGGGGCGGTACAGTACTTGTAGTGCAAGGCAGGTAAACAATCTGATTAAATTTGGTGAAGGGATGCCAGACTGTAAAGAGGCAAACCACAGTTAGTAGAGGGTTGGCTGAAGTTGGTAGAAGCTTCCAGTTTACAAATAGTGGCAGGCAGTTGGCACATAGTTGCCAAAGAGAAACAGATATGATTTTTCCCTCAAATCTGATTTGACAAAAAACAAATATAATTCGCCCCCCTTCAAGAAGTCGGTTGTCACTAGAAGACAAAAAATAAAATCTGATTTTTACAGAAAAAATATAAGAATGCGTAGGTGGCAGGCAGCACTGCCATCCAGGCCAGGTGGCTCCATTTCACGTGTTCATCACATGTAATGCCTCCCTAGACAGTCCACCGACGTGGGGAATCTGTTACTCGTGTTTAAACTCACTTGTTTTGCCTCATTCTCCCTCTCTTAGACACATTGAATTCTCTTGGTACATTTCACTCATTTGAATCACTCTTTGCATCTCAGTCACTTCATTGAGCTCTCCATCCAACATTGTTGATAGCTTTTACAACTTCTTATGTTCTTCATATTGCAACTCCGACACTCTCCTTCACGCAACTCAAGACCACACTCGCTTTCATTCCATCAAGCTCCGGCTTTGTGGCTTCGAGGGAGAGCAATCACACTCTCACTTGAATTCGAGGGAGCATATCATAGCTCTTATCGTTTATCATTTTATAGGTTTATCCATTATCATATCTATTGTATCTTGGCTGTTTGTCGAGGTGGAAACACCAAAACGGGGGTCTTACTTTGGCAGGGCTCTAAATCAACAACCCAGCAATCTTCTTTTCCGTCTTGTGTGTAGGTTTTGAAGGTGGAGAAGGTGCGGTGATCTTGGGATTCTTCTACCTCCTTTCTTGAGGTTTCATTTCTCCTCTTCCTCTCTTAGTATACTTAGTTCATTATGTCCTTTACATTGTGTTAAGTAGATTTACTTTTCTTTTAAATCATGTTAGCATAGTTTTGACTCTTAAACCATTTAGGTCTCGAAATTCGTATTGTGTCCGTACGGGACGAACACGCGGTGTGCTGGCATCCCAAATCCACGCTACTCGCCTTGGTGTCCGAGATAGTAAGCTAGTGGATTTCACCTATTGGCCCCGAGTAGTTTCTCCTTCCTCTCTAGTAATAAAAACATTTTTATTAGTTTGTAGCGCATAGTTATTTCTATTTTACTTTATCTTGCGTATACTTAAAGTAAATCTCTATTAATTAGTTGATCAGCCTAGCTCATCAGAGCGCTAGTTTAGTGAGGTGGCACAAGGACCGATTTGTTCCTTGGGATTTCATCAATCTCTAGGGTAGCGAATTCCCTTCTCCACAATGACATCTCATAACCACCGTTGGGGTATGCTGAGACCTGTGTAGCTAGGTGAAGTCGATACTTGGTACTTGCAACCACTCAAGACACATCAATGGTGCATGTGCATATATATAATAGCCTAAGCACATGCAATATCCCCAAACGGGGTGAAACATCACACACACATATATATAGCATTTAACTGATTTAAAACACATCATCGTTTAATTTTCACATCAATATTAATATCTCTACATAGTAAATCAACATCACATTATTATTTCATCTCAACATGCGTATAAATGCCATAATCACATTAAATCCATATCTAACAACATCTCGGACACATCATCGTTTAATTTTCACATCAATATTAATATCTCTACACAGTAAATCAACATCACATTATTATTTCATCTCAACATGCGTATAAATGCCATAATCACATTAAATCCATATCTAACAACATCTCGGACATCATTAAATTGAAACATGATTAACATTAAACATAATTTTTTGCACATCGCATGAAATATCATCCAAGGTCCACACAAGGACAATAGTTCACATGCATGCATCTCAATGCAAATCAGAACAATGAGCGACTGTCAAAATACATCACGAGTCATAAACAGCACCATACACGCACTGAAACAGAGCATACAAATAACATTCAAAAACAAACTGCACTTGGAATCCATGTGTCTCTAGGCACGAAGCCATATTATCACCGAGATAGATATACACATCTCACAACTACAAACAGGAGAGGCATTACAAACCTCTGTTGATTTCTTTATTTGATTTGTATCAAAAGATATTTATGTAAGGGCTGTGTTCGAACTTCAAATAATACTCTATTTCTGTAATTCCACATATAGTTTTAGTGCTGTTTATTACAGATCCTTCAGTTTAAAAGCAGTGATATTTTGGTGGTAAGGCTGGTCTTAATGTGCCATTTTTATCTCTTTGCTTCCCCATGATTTGTTACATCTGGGTTGTGTAAATAACTGGATGTTGTTTTAAATAACTGAAAGTCAGAATTCTTTTGATGGAGCTCTGTGTTCTTATTTTATTTCATAAATTGTTGTGTAGGTGGGCTGCTCTTACAAGTCAATTTCGTATTCAGAAATTTCTCTCAGGTCGGAAAGACAAGGCATTGGAAAATGTTCAGAAGTCTGCAGGTTCAAAATTAAGTAATTTGTTTGGATGTCTTTGGAATTGGTCGCCTTTTGCTCATGGACTCAGTTCTCGAATCATATTTAGTGAGCATACTTCTCTGACTGCAAGTTCGGAGCTGTCTTCTAACAATAAGGACTGTCGTGCAAGGGCCATCCTCCATCAAAAGGCATGTGTACTTTATATTCCGTAAGATGTTGGGGCCATGAATCTTGTATGTCCGTCTCCTATAAACAAGCTTTAGGATCAATCCAAAACATGCATAAGTTTTTTATCACATACAGTTTGTGGTTATGACTAATGTTTTCTTAATACCTTTTGGAGCATCTTATTTCTTTTGTTAGATCGTGGTCTTCTTATTTTGACTATTGAACTGCAATTATTTCCCATACTTTTTTGGCATTTGTCAAGAATTTTGTAACCTCAGTAGCTTATTTGAATTTGTGATACTGCTACACTTGGCTAATTTCTTGGTTTTATGATAAGATCTAGTCAACAGTCAAAAATAATTGAGAACTTTTTTATTCATTCCTTTCGGTGTTTGGTGTTATCTGGTTTTGAAGAACTCAATCTTAATGATGCTTATATTTCATAGTCCATATTTCTGGCTCTGCGGAGTCTATAATTGTACACTTCTCATCTACTAGGTTAATAGTTATGGTAATTGATTTATTTATTTATTTTACATATGGCTTTCTGGTGTTACTTGTTAAGTTGTGCCTTTTTAAATTGGATGCAGCTCCCACAACATGATTTATCCTTGGAAACTTCTTGGCATGGACGGTTTGTTCAAACACAAGGCTCTTCTTGGAATGCTCCTCTGTCAATATCACTAGATTTGGCATCACTTGAATCTGATTCAGGTTTGAGATACCGCATTGGAATTCGTCACAATTCTGGACTTCCTCAGGAGTGTGATAACGGAGACAGGACAGAAATTCCTTGGGTTGTGTCACCTGGTTTATCTGCCAAAGCTGCCATTTCCTTTGAGAAGCATGCTAAGATCTGGAATGATCAAAGTCGCCCGAAACTGCGCCGAAAGCCTTATAATTTGTTTCTTTCGCAGCCTCATGTCACAGTATCGACAATCATTGGTAAGACTTCATGCCAGCATCTTCTCTTCAATTGCCACTTAAAATTCATTGGTCCTTAAATTAATGTGTTGCAAAATGGAAATGGAAAGGCAGAAGTGAACGCGTTTCAATATATTTCATTGTAAACATTGTTGTCAGCTTTAAGAAGTAATAATTGCATTTATAAAATGAGTAGTGTTTCTGATATTGATTTTCCTTGTTTTTGTGGCTAATCACCTTCTTGAATTCAATAACTTGGGAAGTTTTTGAACTTTGAATAAAATCTAGGTCATCCAAGCCATTTACTGAATTGTTTGTTGTATGAAAAATAATGCTAACAAAATTAGTCTACACTTTTTTGAGGGTACCATTGTCAAGTTATTTATTCGCACTCTTCTGCTCATACAATAGTTTGAATTGAGAAGCAACATATGGATGATTTCTTTGTATGATAAATTCTTCACATGATAACATTGGGCTTTGTTTCTTGATTGCCACCTTTTGCAATTTTAAATGACACGTATGATATGCGATGTAGTAGTTTGATAAGTACATTGGAGAGATATATTAGTTACCCATCTATGTACCAAATAGTCACCAAACTCTTATTGTAAAGAACTTTTCCGGTAGATACCAAATAAAATATCTAGTTAGCACATTTGGAAGATAAAATAAGGTTGTACAATTTAAGCAACTTGGTGTACCTACAAGGGAGGGACGGAATGGGGGAGACAAGAAGTGAGGAGGGAATAATAATGCCTGTGAATGTCTATATAGGACTTCACAAGACTTGCGTGCCTGTCTCTGAATAATAAAAACTTCAACTAGCATCTAGTGTTCGCAAGTTTCTATCTATATTGTACAATCTCTTAAATATTTGCAACAACTACTAGGTTCTTGTATCAAGATAATGAAAGTTCTCATTTATCTCCAAGAAATGATGATAATTGTCATTGATCTTGTAGTAAATTAGAAAGACTAACACATAGTACTGCACTATTTCTCCCTGTAAGAACAGAGAAATCCTGCAAATGTGCTCATCTTTGTGAGTGTGAAGATAGCATATTCACCAAACTTGGAATCGATAACAACTAGGCATAATTTGACTCGGAACTCAGAAAAAACTGTTTCAAAACTTGGCCGGAGAGCTCAAACTAAAAAAACCACACAACCTTAGAATTCGTGCAAATAATTGTTACTTTCTCAATAAATGAGAATTCAACTTTATAGACATCAAATGAGTGTTTTACAACTTGGTGAGTACTCACCAGATTCATGAGAATTCCAGGCTGGCATAACTTGCCGATGGATTGTGACCTAAGTCAGCTAGAAAATCTCAGAAGTTACTATGCAAGTTATCAGGGAGGCTCTCTAAAACTTGGCGAGTCCAACAAAGAAACTTAACTTGCAAAAAAGAAAGACCTAAAACCCCCAGAAACTAAAATTTCTTGTTATTTTTGTCTTTAGAAGTTTGAATCTAAGTTGCACGAAGTGATTGTTGGGTGACTTGAAGGGTTTATTGATGGTTGGAGTGTGATTTGATAGCCATTTGCTTGAGTTTATTTATTTTTCTGCATTTGAAAACACTGCCAGTTCTTTTTTTCTCTCCAATATCTAGATTCTCTTTAGCGTGGAAGGCATGCATGGTGGAAATGACCTTGCATGGAAGCATGACCCAATGAGTACAATCAAGGGCCTGCAATTATTGCGGGTTTATATGAGAGGAGGTATCAAGCAAGTCAAAACATCAAATTGCTTGGATTGCTGGTAAAGATGTCAATTTGTGTGACCAAGAGGAGGGAGAAATGCAATGAGAAATGGATGCCCTACTTTTCAGATTTGAGTAGAAGAAAATTGTAAAAGGACGAGGGAAGCTCTTGCATCTGTCTTGAATCCTCCCATTTGATTCAATGGGTGACTGTTTTATTGGCCTGTGAATTTAGTGTTCTGCCACTCACCGTGAAGAGAGTTCAAGGCTTATGAATACTCTGAGCGTCTTCATACCTCAGCGTTCTAGGGGCATAACCTTCGCTTGAAGGTACTGCATAGAACTGAGAAATTGTTGGTGCTATAAAATATATTATTCAATATCATAAGCAACCCATATTTGAATGCATTGACTGTTGTGGGTGCAGGATTTAATGCGCCAACTCTGTGATTATAGTGGGCCATTGCTTGAAGCAGCAAAAACACATGGCTAATAGGAAGCAAATGAGAACATGGTCAAAAAAGGGCTACAACAGTTTGATGGTGAATGGACAAATGAGAGACCTTACTTAACTTTCTAGTGGCTTCTAGTGGCATGTTGGTTTTCTTGAAGTTTATGGATGCTTTTCACAAAGTCAAGAATGCAGACTTAATGTGATTGTTGGAAGCAATGGTCTACAAGGTGGGGATGGAGAATATTGTTCAAGTTGTCATTGGCAATGTAGTTGCACATGTAGCCACAGGAAGAAGTTTTTAGGTGTAATGGTCTGAGGGTTTCCAATAGTTCAATCAGATCTAAACTGATAAAGACTTAACAGCAATCATTAAGACAGAATAGAAATTACGGCTCAGCTACCTACACTTTTATTTGCAACAAAATAATAATATTGGTTCAAATCAGGAAGAATCTGGACAAGATACTACAGAATTTTTACTGAGTATTATAGATCCAAAATAGAGGAAAATACCCCTAGATATGAGCCACAGATATACCAGCTCTTGTGGAGGGGTCCAGTGTAAAATGGATGCTGCTTTTTTATGAACAGAAGTGGTCTCCACACCAAACTCAGATGTGAAAAGTTGACATGCGAAACCCTCAACTGGTTGCTCCCTTGTATAGCAGATTCCTTGAGTCCTTGGACACTGTTGCTTGTGATTCACTTTGCAGGTATATGCTATTAATATGATATTATATTATTTCTATAATGGTCACCTTAGTTGTCATAGTTATTTTTAGAATCTTAGAGTTAGAATAGCTTGTTGCTATTTTTAGCTTTTGTTTTAGCTTCAGTTAATGATTGTTTCATTTAGAAACATCATCTTGTACTTCTTTATTTAAGGAGACTTCGTTTTCTCTGTCTAATATCGAATTATCTGAACATGGTATCAGAGCGGGAGCTGGTCTGGGTCTGACTCCCGCATGGGAGGGCTCAGGGTTTTTGAGGAGGAATTTGTGAAAAGAGGTTCGAGGGTTTCTGTTGCAGTCGGTTTTTCTTATGGAAAAATCATGTTAGATCTGTGAAGTTTTTAGCAGATTTTTTTTTTAAAATTGTAATCCATTTCGGTAAAAAAAATTGCAATTCTATGCTCGCGATTTTTTACTGGTTTCTGTGAGTGACCTTGGCTCTCCTAGCCCGTATCATTTTCTTTTGAAAAACACGTCACTCTTAGAACTCGTGTTTGTTGTAGGGGCCGCTCGAAAAATTTGTCTAAAACGTGCACGACTGCAGGTTTTCTCATCCTGTGCGATGTTCTGCTCGCGATTTGTCGTGCCTGCGTTTATTTTGACACGTTATTGTTCAGGCTTCACACGTGACTTCAATGTTTGCATTTTTCTGCTGTTCTGTTTTGGCTCGAGGTTCTTTTAAACTTGCATGTTCTCTGTGTTCTTTTAAACTTGTGTGCGACCGTGGGAAGGCTTTCATAGCCCATGTTTCTCTGCTTTTCAGTGCAGTCCGTGGGTTTTCTGCTCTTGGCTGTTTTTGTTTCTGCCGTCAAGGGTTCTTCCTCTTTGCCCATGGCTCTGTTTTTTTCTACAGAATTCTGTGTTTGCACATTTTGGCCGTTGGTGTTATCTCTACAACAAGCTTTGTGTGAGTTGTATGTGAATGAGTTTCTTCTTGACAGGAATCTCTGTTTTTGGATGGGTTTTCATAATTTTTATTCAGGCTAGGTTTTATAATTTTCCCTTAAAAAAACAATTCGGGTTTTTTGTTCTGCCACAGGCTGGGGTTTCACGTTTTCCCATGGAAAACCATCTTTAATATGCGAAATTGCTTGTTCATGTGGGATTCATTTTTTGGGTTTTCATAATTTTTTCCTGAAAAATTATTCTGGGGTTTTATAATTTTTTCCTTTAAAAAAATATTCTAGGTTTTACCATTTTTCCTAAAAAATGAAGTTTTGTATGCTGATTCGTGTCTCGGATTTTGTGCCAGCTACTCGCTAATGTTTCAGTGTCTGGGTTTTCACGATTGTTTCCTAAAAAATTGTGTGGGTTTTCAGCGATTTTTCACCTCAAAAATTGTGTTTGGTTTTGATTGATTTTTCACCTCAAAAATCATGTTTGGTTTGGTGATTTTTTCCACAAAAATTGTGGTTTTTTGCAGCTGTTCTGGATTGCACCTAGAGCTACTAGGGCAACGGTTTGCACAAGGGTTTGTCAAAATTTCCTCAACATCGTAGTTTCAGTTTCATCTTGGTGTCTCTGGCTATAGGGAGTACCAGAAGGGGGCAGTCTTCTATGCATTTGTGACCAAAAGACCTGCAAATTGTCTTTTGTAGGGTAGTTAGTACGATGACCATTAAGGGAGGGTATTAATATAATATTATATTATTTCTATAATGATCATCTTAGTTGTCATCTTAAGTTATTTTTAGAGTCTTAGGGTTAGAATAGCTTGTTGCTATTTTTAGCTTTTGTTTTAGCTTCAGTTAACGATTGTTTCGTTTAGAAACATTATCTTGTACTTTTCTATTTAAAGAGACTTCGTCTCCTTTGTTTAATAAATTAATATCAAATTATCTGAACATATCCAGACCTGGGTTATATGTGTAGCTCATAGAGTAAGTACAGGAGCGCCAACGGATGATGTGTTGCAGCAAGATTGACAGTGAGTAGGATCAGATTGGTCTTCCAAACCTGCTGAAGAGTTATAGTAAAGTGGAAATAGATGAACCTGCTATAGGAATGAGAGTGCAGATAGCATAGGGTTTTTGTCCCAACCTCCTAGCACATACTACAATGGTTTCTTCTTGCTGGCATGTCCCTGAACTCGTCCAAAACTCTTAATGATCACCAACCAAAAACAAATAGTCTTAATTGCAGCTTCCATAACTGGCATGTGTCCCAAAAATGGGTGCCGAACTTTGGGCACCCAGAATTTGAATTTAAAAGTCACTTTTATTAAATTTTTACATTTATTATTTATTTTATATACAATTTGAAAGACAGATTAGGGGTTGTTAAAATATCTTAGTCCTGGTTATGACATTAGGACATGCATTCCATCATTTTTGGAGCCCTTGGGTTGCCTAGTGCATTGATTTAACACATAAGGACATTGAGGAGATTGGAGGGATCAAAAGTATGGTTGAAGACATGGGAACATCACAAAATATATCTATAACCACACTTGGATGCTTAGCTTGATAAGAGAACAAAACAAAGGAAAGGAGTTTGTGTGATTGGAGGTCACATTATTCGCTACAAACTACACATTGGAAACCATTGCAAGGATGTTGCTTTCTCTCAAGCAAATGTTTGTCAGTCATCAATGGGACAATCTTTCATAGTGTGCTTCCCATGAGCATAGTAGAGATGCTCAAGGTAACTTAAAAACTTTTGAATTTTGAATTTACATTTTCTTAATTAAATTTTTTCTTTTCAAATTATTTAGTGATGGAGCCTTTGGTCAAGGTTTTGTGTTTGGTAAATAGAATGAAGTGCTGATGGGTTATATGTATGAGGCCATGTAGGCCATATTGCTTTATTATGATGGAAACAAGAGAAAAAATGAGCTCATTTTGATAACAGATGGACTAAGCATCTCCACCTGTCAGTACATGCCATAGAGTACTAGTTAAACCCCAATAGTTTCTTCTTTGATTCCTTTAGGGCTGGTGAGTAGGTTATTTATGGTGTGCTCCGCCACATGCATAGAGAGGATGACATTTGACAATAGCCTTAGAGAGTAAATTCTATATGAATTGCAGGTCTTTAAGACTCTTTTCTTCACTTCTATGCATTTGAAGGAGGGCAATCTAATGATGAGGTTAAAAGAAATTGATTCTTTCAAACTGATAATTCTTTGTTAAGTACAATTTTAGCATTTAATATTTCATAATCGTATTAAGTACATAATTTTGAAAATGATTATTTGTAGATTTGAGGTGAGAATATTGTGGTGTTTGAACATCAAATGTTCAAAGGTTAGTGACCTGTCTTTTATGCCAGACTTGTAGTGCTTTTGGGTTTGAATGCTACTACAGTTTGCTTAGGCACATCAACAGCAGGAAGAAGAACAGGTTATCCAAGAGCTCTTCAATGAACTTTTCTTTGTCCAATACAACCTTCTTCACACCAAAACGGCGGAAGAGAGTCATGATTCGATTGACTTGGATGATGTCAATCCAAATTTAGATTGAATTGCCAAGGATACGGTTGCCATGTTCATGGACAAAAATCTCACTGAGTTGGAGAGACAACTAGTAGTAGAACTGGAAGCCTTGGGAGATGAGACACATGATTTTTCATTCACTCTTGAGGAGTATAATTCAAATTTACCTTCTATATTGAGGCTAACTACTACTAGGAGGGAAGAATAACTTGGAGATTGTAGTTTACTATATTTAAAATTTTGAATTGCCTGTAAGGGATATGATATGTAATCATTGATTCACAATAAATTGATAATCAAGACAGACTTAATGCATTGCCTAAATTAATTCTTTATGCTTCTCATCCATTGTCTAAGTTTGTTTTATGTATTTATCTAATTTAATTTATATGTATAATTTCTCACAAAAGCTTAAGTCTAGGTCAATTTTTCGGGTTTCGAAGTTTAGCCAACCCCAAATTTTTGAGCTATACATCAAGTAACATAAGTTAATATGAAATTAGGACTAAATAGCCAAATTTGCATCAACCAGTTACAAATGAACATCGCATATCTTTTGCAATTCACAGTTCTGGAAAATCTCTTCCCATGTCTTCCTGCAGCTGAAAATTCTGTATGTAAAGAACCAATGGCTTTCCAATTCTGGAAATTCTCTTACTATGTCTGGGCCAATTGGCACGTCCAAATTCTCCGGAGTTTGAAAATCTTACAACAGTGAGAAACAGAGGACATTGCAGGCCTCAAACATCCACATCGTAAAAAAATTCGACCCCAATGCATCTCAAAATCAGTGTTATGCAGTTTTGGCCTAAAAAGCCAAATTTGCTTAAAATAATACTCTATAAGAAATAAACCTCCCATGTCATTTTACCAATTAAAATTTTGGAAAATTTCCTCCCATGTCCTACAGCTGAATTTTTTTAATAAAAAGAAGAAATGATATGTTTTTGGCTGACTTTTTGGTTTAGATGCTTTAGAGGTTGAAATCTTACCACAGTACTAAGAAGACATTGCATTCCCCAAAGACCTGAATCGTTAGAAAATCTGTCACAATGCCCCTGGTTCGGGTACATGTGTGGATACCAGAACCTGGTATGGTATGATGGTATGACAAACAGGTATGTAAATGTATGTTCAAAATTATAAATTATAAGAAGAATGATATTCGCAATTGCCAATAAATAGAATATTTAAATACCTCATATTCATAATTTGCAAAAATGAAAATACTGAAGTCTTAAAATGTCATTACACAATGAAAATTCAAATTACAATCTATATTCAATATTCATATTCTTCTTCATCAAAAGCATCAAGGTTCAACATTTGGTTCAATTTCATTTAGACCACAGTTAATTGGATTGCCACTCCCACTAGCTATGTCAAGCGTACAAGCTGCCTTATCTATAGAGACTTCGGAAAGTTGTGCAATTGTAGCATCTAAATCAGCGCAATCTGAGTTTAGATCCCAATTCTTTATCACATCTTTATTGTATTTAGGTTTCTTACGTGATACAAGATGAAAGTTGGGGTGTACATAGATCAAATCATTTGCTTTTTTTAAAATTTTTTTTTGTTGCACCCAAATGGTTGAGCTTGACCTAGTGGATGGAGTGTGTACTCCAATTCCCCTCAGCTGAAGAACTTGCAACCTATTGAGTTTGCATACAACATTTAATATTTAATTCATGAATCAAAATTTAAAAGACATTATAAAAATATATAATCTATAGCATGACAGCATCAAATGAAAATTAAAAAAAAAAAAAATTAACCGATACGGTACTTGGGACAGAATTTTAATTGCAATAGGCTCCAAATAAATGGAACCTTGACCATGTAGATACTACCACTCATCAACATTTCTATATTTGTCTAGAAGAGTGCAAACATCATGATTTTTTGAAGCTATGAAGTGGCCAAACTTGCTCAAGGCAATACTTTGGATTTCCTCATATGAATATATCCTTCTAAATGCATCCTTATAGCTAGCAACATCCTCCCCATCTCTATATGGTGGTGCCCTCCTCGGCAATGAAAGCACCTCTTTGCTATAATTCTTTGGTGACAAAGCAAATGCTAAGAGATCTAAGGGGGCAGTGTGAACAATAATCTTTTGCATAATTTTGAAATTTTTTGTTGGGCTAGGTTCCTTGGCTACTATTATTGCTCTTATTTTCTTGACCACAGAGTCCATGCCATCATAAATTTCACCCAAACATGGGCAATCAGTATCAACATACCTAATCATGCCCATGATGGGCTTAGGTAAATTCAACACATTCCACATGAGGACACTATTAGATGTCTTATTGTGGATATATTATTCTACGCAATATAACAGTAATGTAGTAGTGTAAGATTACATCTCACCAACACATGACAAGCACTCAGAAGGATAACACAATAACTTTAGACAACATATGGCATAAAGATATGCTTTATTCTCATGTAATGTCATCACAACCATAATTCCTTCTCGTTGCCAACAGGCTACATATAAAGTGGTTGATGGTTGGTTGGGTGAATCATTCGTCGCCAACTACCCGAGAACCAACTGCCATGACATTGCCGATACAACACATAACATAATTATTATTAACAAACTACGGCTAACATCAGCCCCCCAAAAAGGAAGTCGTCTTCCAAGCGACTGAAAAACAAAATGGCTGATGTAGACACAAGAAATCTACTGGAGAGAAGGATGAGAGGACGTAGGACATGCCAACTGCTGTCGAAGAAACCTCAGATCAGGGTGTGCAGACCAAGTCACCTGTTGTAGCTGAAGGAAGGTATCTTGGAAAGTCCTCTCTATGCTGTAGAGAACACCCATCTTCTCTGCCTGACCTACTAGAATGTGAGGCCTGCCCCATGCCTCCAACATTTCTGTAGTTTCTATCTGTGGCCATTCCTTTGCAGAAACGCATCTCGTGAATTCCTGGTAACATCCTTCCTTCATAAATCTCAGAAGCCTCTGTGCTAACTGTACCACTACTGTGTCTTGCCCAACGTCTATTTCCTTGGTAGCTGCTCCCACCCTACCCATGAAGAGAGCCATCTCCTCCATCTGGCGGCCAAATTTTTGAAGAGTGCTCATGGGGTCCCGAGGATTTGGTGTAACCCATCGTAGCACAATGGTGGTCTTTGTTTCTGTTACCATACCTCCCTCCTCTTGCACTGGCTCAGGTGGCTCCACTGGTTCTCCAAGTAGGGTAGGGTATTATCTATGGAAGTGTGTATTTTTTCTTGCTCATCCATTGGTGGTGTCTGTTCTCCTACTGTTGCACCCTCAGCTAGTAGTGTAGGGTGTGGTCCTGGTGCCTGTTCCTCCAACGGGGTCAAGGGGTGTTGTGAAGTCTTTCACACATCGCCCCAATTCTTGGGGACCCCCTTTTTCAGCTTCAATTGCAGAGATGTTAAAGACTAGACTTCCCCTGGGCTTCAAATTTTGATCCTTGTTTGATGTTTGAGTGGTGAAAGTTCGATTGAGATCGGTGCACATGCTGGGCGGAATTGTCCTGTCTATGGGACAATTCCGCCATGAAAGGACAGCATCCTTTGTTCCTAATTCCATCTTCTTGGCCTTTTGGTGATTAGCATCTTGCATTTATAAAACCTTTAGTTTGAAGAGCGAAGCTTGTATGGAGCAAAGAGGTCTTGTTTGATGGTCTAGGTGTCGGAATGCAATCCTGGATGACAGTGTCCTATGACTGGGCGGATTCCGCCCAGCCATAGGACAGGCTGTCCTATGAACACCTGATTTCCGCTAGCCCTTCTAGGGGTGATTTCGAAGCTATTTTGTGGATATGAGACTTTAGAATTGATTGGAAGGGCAAGTTGGATGTAAGGAGGGAGATTTTGATGTTTTGGAGAGTTTGTGAAACTCTGATTTTGTTAGTGTCCTATGACTGGGCGGATTCCGCCCAGCCATAGGACAGTCTGTCTTGTGAGCTATGGAATTCCGCCCAACACTTGATTGGAGGGGCAGATCCATGTAGGGGTAAGATGCAATGTTTTAATGCCTTGGTTGCTTAAGATGGGATGGTGATGTTCTACCAAGGGAGGCTTTCCCTTGGGCGGAATTGTCCTGTCTATGGGACAATTCCGCCATGAGCTATGGGACAGCGCTTCCCTCTTGTCTTTCCAAACCTTTTTTCTCCTTGGTGATTAGTGTTTCGATAAAATTGCCATGGCAATGGAAGAGAATGATATGCTCAATGTTTGGGGAGGATAAGCGAAATTTTAAACATTCTAAGTGTCCTATGACTGGGCGGATTCCGCCCAGCCATAGGACAGCTTGTCCTATCCCCTATGGATTTCTGCCAGCCCCTTATAGATGGTAGATTGGTCAAGTTGCGAGCATGATGTTGGAACTTGGTTTGAAGGAGTAGTGAGAATGGTTGGGAGGCAATGGAGAGGAGTTAGGAGACTTGGGCAAAAAGCTTAAACATTGCATGTGTCCTATGACTGGGCGGATTCCGCCCAGCCATAGGACACCTTGTCCTATGGGCTATGAAATCCCGCCCAAGGGGATATGTGCTGTCCTGGCCTCCATGGAGATGATGACCCAGCTTTGGGTGTAGAACAAAAGGAGATATATCTATATGGGGCAAGTGTCTAACGCCCACCATGCTTGGAGTTTGAAGTCTTTCACATCAGTCCTATGACTGGGCGGATTCCGCCCAGCCATAGGACTGATTGTCCTATGGGCTATGGAATTCCGCCCCACCTTGTAACATTGAAGGGTGAAG
>MU226187.1:88904-105383 GCA_018584345.1 Thuja plicata | reverse complement strand
TGGGATGCGCTTCCGGCAGGCATCCACAGGGCATCCGCACCAGCATCCGCTCCCGCATGCATCCGCTCCCGCATCAGCCCCTGCCTTGGACGCATTGGTATCTTAGGTTTCAGGGATTGCAGTTTGAGGGCCTTTTTTGGGGATAGTGGGGGACAGGAATATATGTATATATGTGTGTGTGTGTGTGTCAGAGAGGGAGAGAAATGTATGATGTTTGCAGAAGCCTGAGTGCCAACCACATTCCTAAAAGACATTGTTTGTTTTTACTTCTCGCACAATATTACTCTGTACCAGACAATGGCAAGTGCACCTTTAATCACTTTTGCAACTGATATAAACTGACTTTAAGAACATATCAATAATTTTGAAGTTTGAGACTCTTCTGAACAATGAAATCAGGAAAGCAAATTATGGTGTTAACAGTCGTATAACATATATCATTAACTGTGAATTTGAATCGTGATTTATTTATTGCTGTTATAACACAGTTGTTGCTGTCAGTGCAGTCATGATTAATTTAATTGCTGTTATACTGCTGTTATAATGCTGTCATGTTACATTGGTGTTATAATGTTGTCATCAGTCATGTTATGTTTAGCAGTCTTTTTTTAATGTTATGAATGATTCTTTTAAGCATTATAAAAAATTTCTTTTCTGCAGGGGATGCCTGGTTGTCTCCAGGATGGTCAAGGGACGTCTAAGATTTCCCCAGCCATCTTTGGGATGGCCAGGTGTCCCCTATGCTTTTACTGTCATCCTTGATTTTAGGGACGTGATCTGGGATGTTACTGCATTTTCTCAGTTTGGTGGAGGGGAGAGTGGAGGGGAGAGTGGGTTGGGGAAATGCCCCATGTAATGCAGGAGAAATCTGTATTAAAAAACCAATGACTATCTATCTTTTTGGTTGATTTGCTGGTCTCAATGCTTTGGAGGTCAAAAATATTACAGCACTGAGGAACCGGAGATTTTGTGGACCTAAAACATTCTTCCTCGTCATAAAAAATCTAACCCAATGCATCTCAAATTCAGTGTTATGCAATTTTCACTTGGTTGATTTTTTTTGCAGGGAAAAAATGGCTGGTGAAAATGGACAACTAATTATTGGAATGTACTTAACATATTTATGTTTTTTGGTTTCTGCTGACATTACGACTCCACAATCTAGCATTAATTTCCCTTGGGACTGTTGACTTGCAGTGCATGTACCCATGCTTTACTAGTTGCATTTGACATTTAATTTTTTACTTTCATGGATACATGGCTGATTATAAGAGGCAATACTGCAACCGTTATATCAAGTTAGAAGTAATGTAGCATTCATGCTGAAATCTGAACCACTCTCTGAAAACCATATTAGAATCACATTGGAGAGGCAGAGGAATTTATCAATCATTTTCCTTTTTCTCTGAAGCAGGTGAAAAGAGCAAAATATATTAACCAAAAAAAGAACAAACAGAGCTACATGTGACCAGCAGCAGTGGGTTTATGAGTTTTAGATGCAATAGCTTTGAATATAATGGTAAATCCTGATAGTTCAGAGGGAAATCCTATCTGGGCATGTTATTCACTAGGTCTAAATAATTATGAATATCAAGTGAAATTAAAGTTGTAAGCTGGCACCAACCAGAAAACAGTGTTAAGTTATGTTGAACAGTCGAATACAATGATCATATAGGGAATTCTCTTTTCACTTCCAAAGATTATAAAACTAAATATTTGACAGAAAACAGAAAATCACTTTGGTCGTGGTTGATCTCTCTGGGGGATGTTCTCACAGAACTGTATGTATTTAGTGATTAAGGGCTGTTCTTTTGTGCCTCAATGGACCCACATTCTCACAGCCTAAGTGTTGTCCTCCATGAAAGGATTAATGTTTTAACTTTAAAGTTTAGTCTGAGGGTAAAGTTAAAAGGTTTCCTGCTGTGTGGCCCCAATTATCAATATCATAGAAACAGTTATAGATCTCCTCCATGGCGTCACAGCATCTTCCAATCTGCAAAGTCAGCCTAGCTTTAAGGGTGATTGGGTTTGTGTAGGCAGTTGGCAGGTAGTATCTTTAGCTGAGGGGCACAAAGTTTTGGGTCTGGCCTAATATTCTTAACTTCTTGAGAATGGGTTCAAAGCTCAGGCTTCTTGATAAGAGATGCTGGGCTGGGTCAAGAGCAGGTCCAGGATTGAAAAGGTGGGATGTAATATGGTCCTTAATCTTGGCAATATCGTTTGATACATGTTTAATTTCATTTTCAAAAGAAGATTTAAGATTCAGGCAATTGTCCTTATGGGTGCTCTTTGCCTAGGCTTGGTTGAATTTAGTAATGGAAACTGTATTGCTGTATATGGATGTCCTGATTCTAGTTTCAGCCATTTATGTGGGATGGGGATAAGGATGGGAACAAGGGGAGTAGACACAATCATCTCTTTGAATGGCTTTTTATCAAGGCCAAGCTCCTCAATGTGTTTCATAATATTTTTTTCTAGTGGGTGAAGAGGCATTTTATGTAGGATGGGGATGAGGATGGGAACAAGGGGAGTAGATGCAAGCATCTCATTGAAAGGCTTTTCAGCAAGGCCAAGCTACTCAACGTGTTTCATTATTTTTTTTCTAGTGGGTGAAGAGCATTTTTGCAGGTGGTCAACCATAAGGCACGCTGACAAGGCTGGTGAGAGTGAGGGTAGATAGGGCTTGCTTAGTTAGAAATGGAAGGCTATCTGCTTGTTTTCAACCTTAAAAACTAAGAGTCAGGGTGAGTTGTCTTCATTTCCTGATGGAGCTTTTGCTTTGGAGTTAGTAAGAGAGGCTATCTGCCGGCTTTCAACCATTAAAAATAAAGCTAGATGATTGCTTGGGAAGAACAAATAATAGAGGAAGATGATCATGCAGTAGAAAAAAAAACTAGTGGTAGGAAGAAAGGCATTATACCTTTGTAAATTGTTTGTGTGAAATGTCATACAAAGGGTTGCTAAACTGGAAGTCAGAAGCAAGAGAAAAGCTCACCACCCACCCTTTAAGTAGTAGAAAGGGAAGGTGTCGAAAAAGTTGCAGGGGATATTGATGATGACAAATGACAAGGGAATGAAAGTGGAGAGAAATAAAAGAGTGTAAAGGGAGATGAGAATTGAATGAGTGACACCCAATCTATGCCACATCAAAACAATGAAAACATTAATGGTTTGGAGTGCACCATATAAAGTAATTACCGGTTATATGACAAATGGGAGAATTTAGGGTGGCAATGTGGAGGTTGACAATGGGATAAAATATGAATAGAGAAAGAACTGGGATAAAAAAAATTAATATTAGGGTGGCAACTGAAATGCAGGTCAACAATGACCCAAGTGAGGAGTGGTGTTAATTAGATTGTTCTCTCATCATTAATAATGGACATAAGGCTTGCTTTGAGGCCGATGCGGGAAGATCAACTTTTTCCATGACTAAATCCCCATACTTTGAATGGAAGAGGCATATTTGCTTAAGGTGTCTATTGTGTGGTTGGCCTCTCATTTACCATGTTGGAAGATGGTTTTCCAGAAGCTACAGGCTAACTGAGAGATTGTACATGATTTAACATAATTTCCAATGGCACAAAATGGATTTCTTCACAAGTGGAGTGAGAAAGATCTGGGAGTCCAATCAGCGATGATTTTGTTGGTTCTGCATTGTTTGGCTAGAATTAAAGCGTATCTGATTGCAAAGGCTTCTGTAATGCTGTTGTTAGTGGAGGTTAAATTCCAGCAAAAACTGAACTGGGCAGATTGTGATGGTCTCTAGAGAAGCCACCAGCTCTGGTGTTCTCTTCATTTCCTGATGGAGCACCATCAATGTTAATTTAAACACAAGCTGGGTCAGATGGTTTCTACTTAATTTTTGGCCAGTTCCTTTTTGCAACCAAAAATATGATCTTTTGTAACAATGCCACAATTGTCTCTGTATATTTTAGTGTCAGATACGTGAAACTTCTAGTTCATGAAAGTTGCCATGCCTGTGCACATTTTAAATTTTAGCATGTTGGGGTTTAATTTCTAATGTAGTATAGAAGAAATATAGAAAGAAATGGGATCAAGAAAACAAATATTAGGGCAGCAAAATGCAGGTCAACAATGACCCAAGTGTGAAGTGGTGTTAATTAGTTTGTTCTCTCATCATTAAAAATGGATACAAGGCTTGCTTTGAGGGCAATGTGGGAATATCAACTTTTTCCATGACTCAATCCCCTTACTTTGAATGTAAGAGGCATATTTGGTTAAGGTGTCTATTGTATGGTTGGCCTCTCATTTTGCATGTTGGAAGATGCATTTCCAGAAGCTACGGGCAAGCTGAGAGATGTTGTACATGATTTACCTTAGTTTCCAATGGCACAAAGTGGACTTCTTCACAAGTGGAGTGAGCAAGATCTAGCAGTCCAATTCAACAATGATTTTGTTGGTTCTGCATTGTTTGGCCAGAATAAAGCTTTTCTGATCGCCAAGGCTTCTGTGATGCTGTTGTTGGTGGAGGCTAAATTTTAGCAAAAACTGAACTGGGTAGAGTGACGGTCTCTAGAGAAGCCACCAGCGCTGGTGTTGTCTTCATTTCCTGATGGAGCACCATCAATGTTAATTTAAACACAAGCTGGGTAAGGTGACTTCTACTTAATTTTTGGCCAGTTCCTTTTTTGCAACCAAAAATATGATCTTTTGTAACAATGCCACAAATGTCTGTGTACATCTTAGTGTCAGATACGTGAAACTTCTAGTTCATGAAATCTGCCATGCCTATGCACAGGAATTTTAGCATGTTGGGGTTTAATTTGTAATGTAGTATGCAAGAAATATATGGCAACTTGTCATGTATAATGCTAATTCATAATTTTGGGCTCATAATTTTGAGTTAGAAATGGTTAACCTTATGTAGACAACTATTTTGGTTAACAAATGTTCTTGTGCAAGAATGAGACTGTTTTGTAACTGACTGTTGTTAATGAGTGGCTGGGATCATGCTAAAACAACACAAACATGGTCATAGTACACAGTCCTAAAGCTTTTGAAGGCTACTTTATAGATTTAAGTTGTACTTTAAACAACTCAAGCTTAAATTCATTTCTAGAGGGTTCCATGCTAGGTGACAATGAAGGAAAGTTGATCTACTTATTTGTCTGTTAATCATCACTTGGACAACAATTTTATTGAAGTTGTTGCTTGTTCTTCTTTACAGGGAGCACATTGAATGCTATGAAAACAGGTAGCACTTCAATTGCTAAATCGAAAATGCTACCAGTGGAAACCCAATCAAACGAAGACGGGTCGTCCAATTCTTCCTTACAAGCAAAGGTTCAGAGATCTCCCCTTTCAGCTGACTTATTTGCATCCATAGGATGTAGAGCTCAATTAGGAAGATTTCAAAAGCCTTATCTAGATCTTACAAGATTAGAGGCTCGATTAGACATTGGTACAGCATCAGCATTTGCCACAGGTGCCACCTGGTTGCTTCATAAATATTACAGCTCAACGTTATTGGATGTACAGGATAGAGAAGCAGTGTCACACCCTTCAGTTGCTATTATGATGCAACAGCAGGTAAATTGCCAATGCAAACTAATCTAATGTGCTTGTCTTTTGCTAATAAGTAATATACGATTTCCAGTTTTCTGATATGATATTTTGTCACAGATTGCAGGGCCAGTTTCTGCAAGAATCGACTCTAGATATTCCTTAGATTTCTCATCTTCCAAATGTGGTCTCCATGTTAAGGAGATTGTTTATGGCTTGGATTTTTCCTTGAAATTACTAAGTGCTGCAAAGATTCTTGCCTGGTATTCACCAACCCGGCAAGAAGCCATGTTAGAATTTCGTTTACTTGACAGATAACGGAGTAAAACAATGAAATAAAATTCACTGACATCAAGGGATGTATCATCAAATTATCATCACATGCTCCATTAGAAACTTGTAAATACTCTGATAAATTTAGATGATGCACATAGTTACCATGCAAATCAATGTATTAACCTTAATTTCAATATCTTATACTTTTTCCGCTACTTGCTTGTCTTTCATTGTTAGCTCTATATAATATGACATCTAGATAAATTATAGACAGATACCTCGGAATTTGCCTCAGCTAGTTTTTGGTCTGTTTTCTAGAGGGAAAATTGAAAGATTATAACCGATTAGTTTTTTTTGTTGTTGTGTCAAATTATGTAATGTTTGTTTAGGATTCAAACATATAATTTTGAGTCAAACTCTCTGACTCATATTTCTTGAGTTGTGGTTCACAAGAACACATCTCTCACAAGCATGAATGGTCTACTTGACACTCATTGCATCTAATGCCAATAGGGGCGAGCATTGAGACTTCTTGGGAGATCACCCGTCTTGGCACAACTATAACTCAAGCATGCTTAACCATGGAACTCCTCCCCCATATCAAACTCACTCAGTTTGCTAACCCCTTTGCAACATCTTTGGCAATTGTTATGCTTTATTGAAAGATTGTTGCTTTCACGTGATACTAAAGTTGCATAAAGGATCATTTAGGGTAAGGCCTTACATTAGTCTACAGAACACTAAATGTTGCTAAACAATTAGATAGTTGATAGGCTTAGATGAAAAATTAAATTTTGGTAGGCCCGTAGACTACCCAATCTCTGTTGAATCTGGAGTAGTTATTGACCTCAATTTTTGATATCCATTTTTGGCACTGTAGGTGTCAAAGACACTGCAAAGTCAAGGTCATTTTAGAAGCTGTCAGGCAGAGTTTCTGTTTGCCAAATCAAACCTTCCTGTAGCCCAGTGATTTCTATTGCAATCACCAAGAGGATCCCTGCTGCCATCAATCACACAACTTATTTTGCCAAATTCAGATTCTGGTGTTTGGAAATGGCGCCCTAGAAGAGGCCTGATCTGGAAGACAAACTTCTGCAATATTTCCTGTTCAAGCTTTAATGAAATTGCTGTCTTTCTTACTTCTGATATGCTGCGATAAGAGGCAGATATCTAATTATGGTTGTCGCAAGATGTCACTCAACAGATTGATGCTCGAGGTGAGGGTTTGCACCCTACCTTGTGTAGATGCTGGAGTTGTCGTTCTAGCAGTCCAGACGTGCACTCAGGCAGAAGCATCAATCAATTAAGCCTGCCCAAAACCTTCGAGCAACTACCCCTTAAATATACATTTATTTAAAATCGCAATTATCGATATCAAGGACAGCTCAAAAGGAACGGGTGTTAGTTAACACCGCATGGCTGGCCGACTAGCCTCAAGCAATTTCAGATTGGGATGCTCAAATATCTCTACTCCTCATGTCACATCTTCTAGTGGTAGCCCTTTTCATTTCAACTAGTATTCTGAAATCATCTTTCTCCTTAGCCTCTTCTCTCACATTCAACACGGTCTCAAGTTCAAGGATTAGTTTGCCTTCATCATCAAGTGGTTAATTCCATTGAAGGGGTAATCTGCTGTCCAAGGGTCTTTGTAAGGCATGAAACATGGGAGGTATTGTGTATCCTGTTGTTAGGTGGTAATTCCAGATCATAAGCTACTTGCCCAACCTTTCTTACAACCTGGTAAGGCCCATAAAGTCGTGGTTTCAGCTTCTCAGCTCCACTCCCTTTGATTGAGGACTTTTGATAAGGCTGCAATCTTTAAAATTCTGTCTCCCACCTCAAATAACCTCTCAGTCTAATGCCTATCAGTACACAACCTCTGTTGATTTTGAGCTTGTTGCAAGATTTACTTGAGTGCCTCCATAATGCCCTTGCTTTGCTAAACCACATCTTTTGAAAAGTTCCAACTCAAGAAAACACACATAAAATAGAACAATAATCCATCTAGAATCTTATGATAGTCTCAGAAATCATTTCCAGATTTTTGATTAAACAAAGTTACAGGCTATTACAAATGTTCCACCTGCAAAATTATAATTTTCTTTGTTTCCATACGATCACTGGTAAATACCAGCTAATGCAAATACCCGGATTATATAAACGGCGATGGCTCCTAGAGTTGTTGCTGTGCTTCAATTTGCCGCCTGGGAAATGGGTCTAATAATTCCTGATTCCCTTTGTGGTTGGAGACTTCCCTCAAAAGTGTTCTCCACTTCTTTCCCTGCTCCTATGATCTCTCTGATTCCTCCGTGATTCTTATCTGTATCCTCAATGGTATGCGGCTGCAATAACAATAGATTGAATTAATTATGTGCGATCCCAATGCTCAGCAAATACACAACAAAGAATGGGGTTAACGCCCCACCTTGTATGAGGCCAAGGACGATCATCTTTGTCTCAGTTCGTGTGCACAGACAGAGTTCATTTTCACCAGGCCTTCCTCTCAATACTCGAGCCTGCCATATATAGGAATTTCAATTTAGTCGACTTAACCAAGTCGGCTCAAAATAAAACATTAATAAAATTATTCTTAAGTCAGCCAAGACCGACTCACACGAAACTCTTTCTATTTAATAAATATTATTGTAAGGTAATATAATTTTTATTTATTTTTGATTAAGGTAACAATAGGTTTTGAAGGGGCCCCAAAACCCTTTAACAAAGATATTAAAGATAAGCATAAAAGACCAACACAACAACAATCTGTTAGAGAAGACAAAAAACCAAAAAAGGGCTTAACCCCAGATTACACTACAAAGTTCATTACAAATAAAAAAGACAGACTATGATAAACTTCCAGCAAAACAACAGCGACAAAAAACTCTTAGCAACCAAAACATTCCAGCAATACTTATCACTTTTCAGCAGCATCCATCTGTTCTTCCATTATCTGGATTTCTTCTATATGAGATTCTATGTTTTGGATAGAGTCCCACAGATTTGTGATATCTTTAATTTGCACCTCAGATCTCTTTCTGGTGCTTGATCTGGTTGTGGAACCCGAGCCAGAAGTTTGAGCTTCATGTTTGCCATCTTTCTCCTGCTTAACTCTATCATTATAATTCCCTTCCAGCAGGGTATGCAGTGCTTTCAGATTATCCACAGAGTTTTGCATTCCCGTTTTGATAATCGTAGTCAACTTTCTTAGCATCACATTGTTGTTGTTTGTCTTCTTAGTAATATTTTTCATCCTATTTTCAATCATAGTGCTTAACTTTTCTTCTAGTGTAGAATTGTTTACCTTTTCAAAAACATCTTTCCCTTGCTGGTACATAGCCGCATCATTTCACACTTTATCCACAATCTCCTCCAACAGAGAGTTTCTATCGTCAAGGTCCTTGCATTTGACCTGAAGCTCCTTTATATAATCTGACATCCATTTATCAATGTTATACCCATACATTACTTTGTTTCTTGCCGCTTGGAGGACAAAGATATTAACAACTCTTTTAACTTTGAAGTCTTTATCCTAGAGTTCATCTTCCAGGCTCCTCTGGGTTTGTTCTTTCTTCTCCTCTTCTTCACCATTCGGACTCTCAGGTGGGGTGGAGTTGATTTCACAGTAGTTATACTCCTTTTGGACCTCCTCCTCTAGGTCATCATCATTGTTGTCTTTGTGGGCCTTTTCGGTTTCGTCCTCTGTAACCGTTTCTTCCTCATTATCAATCTTACCCTTTTCATTTTCATTCTTCTCCATATCCCCAAAGTCCATATTTATCCTATTCTCTAGAGACTCTTGGATATTATGCTCCTTTTTATCATCATTATTGTTATGTTGGTCATCAATATAGGTATCCACTAGATTATCAATCTTTTCAGTTATTTCTTCCAGGATAGTGCTGTCCACATTCTGGGTTTCCTCAATTTTCCCTTTCTCGCCCTTAGGCTTAGTAGTAATGAGAATATTAATCTCGAGCTCTTCTCTGTTACTCTGCTACCCACATCCTGCACATCCTGCTCATCTTCTGTTCTCATGCCTTCAATGCCATCATAGATTGACAACGTTATATCTGCTTCAACAAGGCATTTGCAGCTTTGCTTGTTTTCTTGCTTGTAGACATCTCCATATTCCTGCGCTTCACATTATCAATTTTCTTTGGAATCGGGTCAGGAATGTGATTTTTAACATAATCCAAAATCAGAAGGATTAACCCCCCGTGCAGAACAGGGGAGAATTTGACTCTGTGATCTATTATACTCTGATTAAGCGAACTTAACAGATAATAGGGGAAATAAACCCTAATCTCATGCCGAAAATGATTTACAAGCACGAAGTGGTAGTTATAGACCTTTGAATAGCTGCTGTCGAGAGTGAAATACTCCATGATAGCTCTGATGACAAACGCCCAAATGCGCTTGATATTGGACAACATAACATAATCCAAATCGCCTTTGACAAGCATAGCCCGTTCCTCATCTGTCTTTGGGAATGTTTTGTAGGCTTTATTGCCCTCTTTCTTATCTTTGGAAAACTGCATTCCCTCCAAAGGGAGGCCAGTGATTTCAGCAAGATGGTCTAGAGTTAGGGTAAGGGATTTACCCAGAATGTTCACTTTCCCGTTCTCCCAGCCTGCCACAAACGCCTTTGTAACCTCATTATTTCCATGAAGACGTTTGAGGTATCTGTGCACTTTGCCCTTTTTGAGCTTTCTCCAAACTTCTTTTTGCTTCCTCCATTTGCAGACAACAAGTTTTCTCTTTTTAGGTCACCACCCATATCTTCGTTCTCTTCCGTTTTGTTATACTCACTATCAATCTTCGACTCCTTAACATAATTCGACACAATGTGTAGACAGAACTTCAAATGACCAGACTGTTTCTTGATACCCCAAAAAGCATTCGGCGGCTTAAAATCATAATTTTTATGACACTTCACTTGGCACACCAAATTCACCGTACCCCAAATCCATATCGCATTAAACGATATGATTAATATTGTTAATATTACCTGCCTTGTTATTAACCTTGTCATAATTGAGTAATAAATTTATTTCATCATTGATCTTTGTAGCTCCGTGCCACTTGCAAGTGACGGTCATTTTTAACTCCAAGATTAGCAAGAACATCCGCCACTTGGTTAGTTTCTCGGAAATTATGGGTGACATGGAAAGCAGTGAATTTTGAAGCCACAACCTTAATTTTATCAATAATTTGCTTGATTGTTCAGGAAGCCTCACTAATACCTATGATGTTATTAATAATATTAAGAGAGTCACCCTCCAACCAGACCTTACATTCTAGCTCTTCTGCCAACAGAATCACATTAAGGGCAACCATTGCTTACATAATTTTTATTTATTTGATTATTATATGAAAAACAAATAAAAATGGGTGCTTTATAGCACCTCATGGCTGGGTCTACTAGCCCTATCAATTCAGGCTCATCACAGTCCTCCCATACTCTAATTGCTTGACCTCAAGCAATTTCATGTTTGGATGCTCAAAGACTTTAATCCCTTCCCATGTGGCATCTTCAGGTGGTAGCCCCTTCCTCTTCACTAGATATTTTGGAATCAACTTATTTCATAACCTCTTCCCCCTCACATTCAAGACTGTTTCAGGTTCTAATATTAATTTGCCCTCATAATCAAGTGGTGGTAGTTTTGCCGAAGGCATAATTTGCTGCCCAAGGGCCTTTTAGAGGCAAGAACCATGAAAGATATTGTGAATTCTGCTATTGGGAGGTAATTCAAGCTCATACACAACTTGTCTCACCTTCTTGATCACTGGATAAGGTCCATAGAAACAGGGTTTTAATTTCTTTGCCCCACTCCCATTGATGGATAACCCTATATGGCCGCAACCTAAAAAATACCAAGTCACCCACCTCAAATGATCTTTCTGTCCGGTGCCGGTCAACATATAACTTTGCTGATTCTGCGCATGCTGCAAATTCTCCTCGAGAGCCACCAAAATATCCTTGCTCTGTTGAACCACATCCTTAGCACTGTGAACTCTACTATTAGTAAATATCAAATCCACAAAAGAACTAGCATCTTAAACATAGAGAGCCTTAAAAGGTGACATACCAATTGAAACATGACGAGTAGTAGTATAATAGTATTCTCCTAAATGCAACCTTTTAATCCATGCTGTCCACTGACATGTAACATAATCCCTCAAATAACCCTCAATCCACTTATTTACTATCTCAATTTGTCCATCCGTTTGAGGGTGATAGCTGGTGTTGGGTGTTAATTATGTCCCTGTCAACTGAAAGAGTTCCTGCCAAAATAGACTAAGAAATGTGTTGTCCTTGTCGCTCGCAATTGTTTTTGGCAACCCATGAAGTTTGAAAATCTCCTTGAAAAACAAGTTTGCTACCTGTGGTGATTTAAACCCTGAAGATATAGTATGAAAGTGAGCATACTTCGTAAGCTTGTCCACCACTACATATAGACAATCTTCTCCTTGAACTTTTAGAAAACCTGTGATGAAATCAATCGATATATTTTCCCATTTATGATTCGGAATGGGTAAAGGTTGCAACAACCCTGCTTGAAAAATATGCTCTACCTTGTTTTGTTAGCATTCCTTGCATTCTCTTACATGCTGCATTCATCATATTTTAGTCCCTTCCAAGAAACCATTCCCTTGTTTATATGTCTTGTAGAAGCCCAGATAACCTACAAGTGGGGTGTTATTGCAAGCATTTAAAATATTTTTCTTCATTTTAGAATTAGTTGGGAGATACACCTGTCCTTTGTATAAAATCTGTTCATCAACCATTTTGAATATGTTATCTTGCACCTTGCCTTCTACAACATCATTAGCAAACTAATTTTTAACATACTCAACAATGATTAAAGATTTCCAGTCAGCAGATATATCAGAGAGAGAATGCAATTGAGGTTTTCAAGACAAGGCATCAACCACTGCATTGTTATTTCCTTTAACAAATTCAATGTCAAAGTCAAAGGCTTGGATTATACTTACCCACTTCTGCTACTGCTCATTCAAATCTCTTTGATTGAGGAAGTACTTCAAATTGTTATGATCACTCTTAACTAAAAATTTGTTGCATAGCAAATATTGTCTAAACTTGGCCAAGGTGTGCATAATAGCTAACATCTTCTTTTTGTAAATTGAGAGCTTACGCTCAACCTCTTTGAGCCTCCTCCTTTCATATGCTATTGGGTGTTTATTTTGCATCAAAGCAACCCCCATTCCTTCACCGAAAGCATCACATTCCAAAACAAAAGGGAGTGAAAGTGTGGTATTGCCAAAACAAGGGTTGAACTCATTACCTTTTTAAGCTTATCAAAAGCTTGTTGAGCTGATGGAGTCCATACAAATGCTTGTCTTTTGGTTAGGTTTGTTAAGGGGACAACTAGTTGTGAAAACCCACTTACAAACCTTCTATAGTAGCTACATAAACCCACAAATCCTCTCAGTTGCGTCAAATTGCTAGGCCTAGGCCAATCTTGTATGGCCTTGATCTTTTCTTCATCAACACTTAACCTTTGCTCACTGATTTTAAATCCCAAATACAAAATTTCTTGCAACCCAAATTCACACTTAGATGCTTTGGCATAAAAGGACTGCTGCTCTAAAATACTCAATACCTCATCCGAGTGCCTTAAATGATCTTCCCAAGTCTTGTTATAAACCAAGATATCATCAAAGAAGACCAAAACAAACTTTCTCAATTGCAAAATGAAAACAAGATTCATGCATGATTGAAAAGTAGCTAGTGTGTTTGTTAGACCAAAGGGCATCACCAAGAATTCATAGTGCCCATAGTGACATCAGAACGTTGTCTTATGTACATCCTCCTCTCTAACTTTAATTTGATGGTACCCCGAACAACGATGCCTTGGCTTCCGTGATTCCTCGCATGTAAAACACAATTTCCTCCTTAATTCATTTCTACTTATATCCATTGACTTGGTTTGTGTTGAGGTGTCTTGGGTGGCACTAGACTCTTTTGGAAAGGCTTCTTGATTGGCATAGGTAGTGTTGTCCTCCTACTAGTGAAGCTATCCTTAGCCACTGAATTTTCCAGATTGAGTGCTGATTTTAAAACCTCTTGGAAGGTTGGGTTTAGAGCCTTACTAGTCCTTTAAGTGGCTCAGTTAAACCTTCAACGAAAAGCATGACCAATCTTCTATCAGACACATCAGACACCATTACTAAAATTATTTCAAACAGAGCAACATAATCTTCCACTGTGCTTTCTTGCCTTAGTTGAGCTAAACCTCTGAAATGGATTTTTGGGTCTATCCTATCAAATCTGTCCATCAATCTTTGACTGAATTCCTCTATAGTTGAGATTGAATCATGTCCTTGAGTGACTAACCCATGATACCACCACTCACGGGCAGTTCCTTCCAAATGCAGGGTTGCAAACTTGATGTCTTCTTCTTCCGTCATCAGATTCAATGAGAAATAAGTATCGAGTTTTTGTAACCAAGTTCTAGCTGCGGTGTTTCTCTTCCCATCAAAATTTGGCATAATGATTTTTCCCAAACGACGTTGCATATCTTTTCTTTCATACCTTTTCCTCCTATGCCCACCTTTAGCTTTTAGTCCACAACATTCGGCGAAAGTCATATATATCATATCTGCTTCACTCAACGCTTGGTATTCAGAATGAAGGTGATCCATTTCATTGGTCTGACCGGGTTGGCCCTCACCGACTTCTTCATTTGTTAGAAACTTAGCTTTCAAAGTCTTGGCTGAGACCTCTCCCTTGAAATTGTTGTTCTCGCCATTATTAACAAACCTGCTTCCTTCGCAACACTTCTTTCGACCCTATTTGTTTCAGACTTATCACCACCATGATTATGATTTAACCCTCTCAATGCTTGGACCACTTCTTTTAATGTTTCATATATGCTAAGGTGAAGCTCCTCAGACCTCTTAAAGAATGTCCTTGCCTCATCATCAACTGTGTCACTCATGGTGCCCTTCTTCATTTCCCTATGCAAGTATCTATGCTCTCTTTCACTCATCCACAATACTCACTGGCTGGTAGGAATGTAGTTCTGATACTATTGAAAAGTTCCAACTCAAGAAAACACACATAAAATAGAACAATAATCTATCCAGATTCTTATGATAGTCTCAAAAATTTCCAAATTTTTGATTAAACAAAGTTACAGGCTATTGCAAATGTTCCACCTGAAAAATTATAATTTTCTGTTTCCATACAATCATTGGTAAATACTAGCTAATGCAAATACCCAGATTATATAAATGAAGGCTCTTGGAGTTGTTGTGCTTGAATTTGCCGCCTAGGAAACGAGTCTAATAATTCCTGATTCCCTTTGTGGTTGGAGACTTCCCTCTTCCCTCAAAAGCGTTCTTCATTTCTTTCCCTGCTCCTGTGATCTCTATGAGTCCTCCACGATTCTTATCTGTATCCTCAATGGTATATCTGTATCCTCAATGGTATGCGATTACAATAACAATAGACTTGATTAATGACGTGCGATCCCAATGCGCAACAAATACACAACAAAGAATCAGGTTAACATCCCACCTTGTATGAGGCGAGAGATGATCGTCTCTGTCTAAGTTCCTGCACACATGTAGAGTTTGTTTTCACCAAGCCTCCCTCTCATTACTCGAGCCCACCATATATAGGAATTTCAATTTAGCCAACTTAACAAAGTCGGCTCAAAATAACACATTAATACAATCAAGTCAACCAAGGCCGACTCACAAAACTATTTTTTATTTAATAAATATTATTATAAGGTAATAATTAATTAATTATTTAATTATTATATGAAAAGAAAATAAAAAGGGGTGCTATAAAGTATCGCTAGGCTGGGTTTACCAACCATATCAATTCAGGCTCATCACATCTTTTGCACTAAGAAATCTATTATTAGTCAAAATGAGGTCCACAAATGAAATAGCATCATAACTGTAAAGTGCCTTGAAGGGGGACATTCCAATGGAAATATGATGAGTTGTGTTGTAGCAATACTAAACCCAAACACAACCATTTAACCCATGCTGTTTACTCACCTGTAACATAATTCCTCAAATAGGCTTTAATCCACTTATTCACTATTTCAGTTTGCCCATCGATTTGCGGACGATAGCTAGTGCTAGGTGTCAACTCTATACCTATCAAACGAAAGAGTTCTTGCCAAAACCTATAAGAAAGCTACTATCCCTATCGCTTACAATCGTTTTTGACAAGCTATTAATTATGAAAATCTCTCTAAAGAACAAATTTGCCACTTGAGGTGCTTTAAATTATGAAGATATAGCAGGAAAGTGAGCATACTTTGTAAGCATACCACCCACCACATAAACAATCTTAACCTTGAACATTTGATAATCTTGCGATGAAGTCCATCGATATGTTCTCCCAATTATTGTTTGGACTGGGGCTGCAACAACCTTGCTGGAAAAACATGCTTCACTTTGTTTTGTTGACTCTCTTTGCATTCTCTTACACCCTGCATTAATACATTCCTTTTCAACCCTTTCCATGAAAAACATTCCCTTACTAGTTTATATATTTTGTAGAAGCCTAGATGGCCAGTAAGGGGAGTATCATGGAAAGCTTTTAAAATCTTTTCCTTCATTTTGGATTCCCGTCTGATGTTCATATGCCCCTTTAAAAAATCAGCTCATTTGTTGCCCTGTCATCTTGCA
>MU226187.1:26546-80703 GCA_018584345.1 Thuja plicata | reverse complement strand
TACTTACCACTGTCTCCTCTTCAAGTACACCTCCAACTCCTCGGATAGCATTGACTACCTCTTTGATTCTGCAGCTATACTGAGTGATATTTTCTCCTTCTTTCATCCTTAGGTCATCAAACCTCCCAATTAGGCTTTCTGCCTTTTCTCTTAGTACATTAGCATCTCTTCCATGTACCAGCTTCAACTTATCCCACATTTGCTTTGCAGAGGTGCAGGTTTTGACATCTTCAAACTCGACATCAAAAAGTGATGAGGCAAGTTCTATCATCATGCAATTATGCTCATGCTTTACTCTTAATTGCTCAAGAGTGAGAGGTCCTGTAGGAAACACATATTCAGTATCAAGGTATTGAGTAACATCATTTCCAATACCTGATAGGTGGAGTCTTATTCTTCTTTTCCATGATGCAAAGTTGTCTTTATTCAACTTGGGCACATCTCATCTGTTCATCTTGTGATATTTTTCTTGAGCTTTTAAACTCCCTTTCTAAGAAAAAAAGATCTGATACCAATTGTTAGTAATAACTGAGAGGGGGGGTGGGGGGNGGGTGGGGTGAATCAGTGGCCTCAAAAATATTCCAATTAATCAACCCAAAAACTTAGTACCACAATATTAAGCCTCTAGTTATCTTCAGTCCTATAAGATGAATGCCTTCAAATACACATATCAAATTACTAATATTTGGAATGCTTTGTTAAACCTTATTCTGTATGTTTATCGAATAGCAGTTTGTTAATTTACTAAAAAATAGTAAATTAACTAGAGTATACCGATCAATCTAGTTTATCTATGTGTAATGCAAAATACTAAAGTAATGACTCATAAACACATTGACATATGGATTTTTAAGGTGGAAACCTTGTTAAGGGAAAAACCACTTGGGACCGGTAACCCAAAATTTTCTCTCTTCTGAAGTGAGCTCGGTGAAGAGCCAACCCTGTTAAAGGTTTCAAACACACTTGTGACCTTGTTAGAGGATTTAAAAGATTAGTTTATCACTTGATATCAGGTATTTCTATGCTACCTTCCTTGTCCAAACTCTTCTGGCTTGTCAAATGGTATCTGGCATCTCATGCTATCTTCATGATCAAACTTTTTGAAACTCCTTGGGATGTATCTCAATATAGAAAGGATCTTTAAATACTGCTCGGTTAAGAGACTTTCTAAATCAATGGTTAAACTGAAACAATATGATCTGTTCACATATACAACTTATACTTGCAGATTTTCATATCTATTGTAAGCTCATAAAACTAATCTGATCAATATATCCTTTTAATACCTTTTCTCCACTTTAGTTCTGCTTGGTGATGCTATACTCTGTTGCTCGGTGTCCGTAGAAATCTTTAGCTCTTTCCCCAACTTGATTGATAAGGACTGTATGAAGTTGTTCTTCATCAATTTCTCTTTAGCATCATGTTTTTAATTCAATCCCCTTAACTCAAAATGAATTAAGCTGTCTCTTTATAGACATGGTATCACCATTTCTTAGGTTCTTGATTTTCTTGATCTTGGCGTGATCCACAATTTTAGCCAATATGATTTAAAGAAAAAGTCATGTTTTATCTGCAAAGATCTTCTTGCCAACTAGAAAAAACAACTTCAAATCCTTTACTTATCTCTAGATTTATCTCATCGATGAAAACAATGATAACTACCAGTTAAGTCCATATTTAGCTCTGCCAGCTAGATATTTTGTCATTTTTGAACTCAAGTTAATTTCGGTGTTTTAACTCTTTCATATCTTTGGTCATCACTTCAGTTTTCCTCGGGCTTCTCCATCGGTTTACACTATGATTCTAGCCGTCGATTATGCTTGTGATTCTTCTCGTTGGTAATGCTCGTCGGTATTCTTTCTTGGGCATCATTGTGACTTGACTTTCGCTGATCTCTGTCCCTTGAGTTTCACTAGATGTCAGTGTTTGAAGTCACATAGTGAATGCTTGTCTTTTATGCATTACTAAAAGAATATTATTTATCTCTCTGATTCTCTTAAGTCTTTGACACTTTGAATATAACCGATTAGATTATATCTAGTTGACATCAATGACAATACAATCCATTAACTGATTTAATGTCTTGCATTATCTTTCTGCATTTCGGTGATCAACTTAACATCTTCAAACATTCAATCAGTTACATGTCATCACAAAATATGCATTGAAGGCCCTGGAGCTAGTTTACCAGCTTGTATTAAACTATTTTCATCTTGTATGGAAATGTCAAAAGCTGTTGGTAATGATCTTCCTCCCATGGACTGAATTTGAATAGAAATTTCACTATTTAATTCCTTCAAATAGAAAAAAAATGCATGTTCATTAGATGGCTTATCTGGAAGAGGTATTCTATTCCAAGTTTCTAAATCTATAATTGAAATCAACAATATGCTCATTTGGGTCCCTTTTAATCGTTGTTAACTATTCAACTAGAAATACATGATCAGACTTGTCCTCTAACTGTCGGTTTAATTTCTCCCCCAATTCATCCCAAGAGGAAATAGAATTCACATGTAACTCTCTGAACCACTATAAGGCCTTCCCCTTAAAAGAGGCTTCCAAAAGCTTTAATGCAACATCTTGACGAGTCACCTGATGTAACCCACATAAAGAAGTTACATCCCTAATATGCTCAACAACTGAAATATGGTCCTCACCTATGAAATATGGTAAAATTTTTCAGTGCAGCTCCTGGAATATCATGTTGTTGTTGAATGTTCAGAGGAATGCCTAAATTGAAAGTAACAAAAGGATGATTTATGGTCATTTGAGGTGGTACTTGTAAAACTTGATTTATAACAGGTTGTTGTACTTGACTGATTGTTGGTATAAAAATTGTAGCTGCTGTAACTGACTTGTATACTTTGGTAACTCTAAACCGGATGTACTAGGAACCCCAGAACTACTTGGAAATGAAAAATCCTCAGATTTTTTATTAGACAAGTCCTCAAAACTCTCAAAGATTGGATTCCTAAAATCTCTTATAGTAGTTTCTATATCAGGTTCAGATATTCTTCCACCTCTATTTTCCAATATAGCTCCTCTTCTTGCCGCTCTACCCCTTGATCTTCTAGGAGAAAGCTCCTGATATGCAAATCTATCCCTATTTTGTCATGTCTGAACCTTTCTCATAAGATGCAATACTATATCTACAAAGAACCATAACTTTTAGAGTTTCCAGGTGCTGGAAAATGCCTTCCAAAAGGATGTAAATCTTCCATTCACACCTAAACAATAGTAAATATGTATTTTGGAAGAACTGAAAATAAGTTATAAGTCCCACAGGGCGTGCCAAAAATTATTGTCACAAGACTTGTACCTAAAATGCTAAAATGAGACCTAGAAACCCTGTGAAACATGGAAAGACCTTCAAGTATGTGGGTGTACCTATAATAAAGACCAATCTCTGGATTGTGGTCCGACTTCCCTTGCTGATTACCTAAATCTATCTTCTCTAGGAAAAGAGATAGAAAGATATACTGAAACTGAAATCTATGTCTAACTTGGTGATTTACCAAAATATGTATTTCAAGCCCCTTTACAACTTTGAAACCCAAAATGGTTTTGAAAAAGCTATTTTAATTCACAACACAAACCCACAACCAATTTTGAATAAAGGTTAAGCTATAATTCCTCAATAAGGGATGATGATATCTACAAACTAAGTTACTAAAACTTTGATAACACAATATGCAAAATTGAAAAATATGATAATAACAAGTAAAAGATTGAATACCTGAAAGTAAATGATTAGAGGCTTTTTCGAAAACCACAGAAATCAACTCGATTCCACAAAACCAATACAATAACACATCCCAATAGGAGAAGTACTAAACTACTCTATATCAATATCAAAGGAATCAACTGCTACAAAATTTTGAAAATCACGAGCTGTAATAAATATGCCTTATTTTGCAATGTGCAAAAATAAGCAATGAGAAAGAACTGGCCCAAAAAAATCCTAAGGCGTTAAACTTATATGAAGGTTATTCTAAAACAACTGAAAAGTTGAACTAAAAGATAAACTGCCCCTCAAACTCTGAAAAATAGGATACAAATCCACAAGCCTCTGAAAATCATGCAAAATGAGGTGTGAAACTCAAAAAATCTGCATGTCAATATACTCAAAACCCTCCCCGTGCATGTATATATGAACTGGACTGTTAAATGGAGCCTCAACTACCACATAAAATGCCAAAAATAGCCACAATTGCTAGAGAAAAGAAAACTCCCCTATGGCTAAAAGAACTCAAAAAACTCTCCAAAATGAACTCCACTCATAAAAATCAAGTAAAAAATCCCTACATGCATAGATATAAGGACTCCAAGCCTACTTCAGTTTCACTATTTGCATATCAAATTTTAATTTTAATTAAGTGATTTATAATATCACCACTTAATTAATATTAATTAAAAAATACCATGCAAATGATATGTCTCTACATATTTCATTATTTTTTATTATATTTAATATTTATATTTAATAACAATGACACTATTGAAATAAATATTAAATATATTAAATAAAGTGATAAAATAATTTAATAATATATATGGTTTTTATATCTTATCTCACATTTATTAAATAGTGTATGAAATACTATTTAATAAATATGAATTAAAATATAAAACATAAATGTTTTAACATACATTAGCCCATGGCATTTGTTTTAAAATGTCCCTTATGGAAAAATTCTAAATGGAAAACACATTATCCCGTGAGTGAATTTGGGTTTGCAACCCTAACTTAACTTTTCAATCTCATTTGCAATTTATATTTTTTGGAAACATCTTCCTCTAGCCGTCACCTTCTTACTCTAGGGTTTGAATGAAATTATTCATCTTTGTGGATGCTTTGCTGGATTTCCTTGAAGATTTTGATGCAAAACCTAATTTTGAAGGCGAATACGTATCATTCAACTGGTATGTGGAAAAATTTCACAGTTTTGAGACTTATATTTCATATGCTTTGGTGTATCTCTAATTTCTAGCTACAAGCTTGGAGCTAGTATTTGTATATATCAGTGCATTTCTCTGCTCCATACATTTCTGTGTATTTAATTTTCTCAGCTTTTATCTTTACCTGAAGATTTTCTTGACTTCCATTTGTATAAATTGAGAATAACTTACTATTAAACTCTTTGTCTCTACTGCTGGCACTACGGATTTTTGATGGAAGTTGGGGTCTTCCTTCTAGGCTCTTATGTCTGAAAACCCTCATACTCTTTGTTATGGGATTCACTTTTGTTTTCTCACAAGGGTTCCCTTTCTTGTATTTCTCTATATGTCATGACTTTCAATAAATCTTTCTAGGTATTTCCTTTTGAAGACAACTCTCCTCGGTATTTCATTGCATTTAATCAAATCTGTAATTCTGAAAACCCCTTTTGATATTTTGTATTTGCGACCTTTACGAGGGCCGGTTTTGATTTGATTTATTGTAATATACTCTAATACTAAGAGCATTGAGATATATCTGAAACATTCATGCCATGTTCTTGTGTATCTATGTCTAATTTGTAGACTACCATTCACTTTTGTTACTGCTCAAACCCGTAGCTTTGAAGCTATTGCTCGCGACCATTATATCTATCATGATAATACCCTACTCTATTTCATTCTTTACTCTTTCATTATATCATTGTACTATAAAATAGAAAGACATATGAGTGCATATAATAGTTCTGAAACTGTTCTTTAATTACATCATGCTATGTTTTAATGATTTTAGACACTTTTCCATATGCATTCTGTTTGGGATGATGACATGACACTCATGACCCCATTGTTACACCAAGAGTACTATTGCATTATGAAGAAATATTGCTAAAGGGTTTGATATAATAGTATTTCCTCAAGAAGGGTTACTCTATCTTGAAATGTGTTTAAATAATTGAGTACAAGAGCCACCACTTTGGTTTTGTATTCTTTGTAATATGTATTCCATGTTTGAAAATATCTGATCACTATGCAATATAAATACTTACCTACCTTGCAATTATGTTGATATATATGTTCCTATAATGAAAGCTACATATTGCATTGATATCTCTCTGTTATTCCTGTAAGGTTTTGCATGAACAACTTTATTGCTATGAAAATATTGACATATAAAAGACCTCATTAATTAATGTCTTCATACCACCTTTTTGTGTTTTAAAACTGATTTTCCCTATCATCACATGATATGAATGTTCCTTTTATCATTGAAAAATATCCATTGAATCATGAAATGTTTAGGTGACATACACTCTTATCATTTATGCACTATTGTTGTTTGCTCCTACATTAGCCAATGTGGCTATCTTTGGCAAATAAAAATTTATCGTGATTTATTACATCCACTCTTCTCAAAAGATGGTAATTAATTAAAATTCAGCTTGAAAGCACAATTATCTTGATATATCAAACAATCAAATTAACTATCCTTTAAACATTGCCATCCCCTGCAAAGGAATTTTTTTGTTGTCTATGAAAACACTTATCTGCTGTAGAAATGCACTTAATTTCTTGACAATAAACATCATTTTCTAGATTTGTAGCATTGATTGATTCTTGATGTTCATGTTTCTTACTAGAATGACTGATTATAGAACATTGCATCTTATATTCTTTGAAACTTCATGAAGTTGCACTCTAGGAATTTCCAATTCCTTGAACATTCATTTCTGCTCATAATACTTCTGATGACACTTATAATATGATCTCCTTTAGCATTATAATGACTACTGTGATGAACTGATTATGACTATAGAAATCCCTATTGTAAATTTTTTTGCACCCTTTCCATTGCTAAAATTAATGATTTTGTTTCATGATCATGGAAAAAGCATTGTGCATTTGATCTTTTCTATTCACTATTGTATATGTTGTAGCTTTGTAACTATTGTTATACATCAAAAACCATAAGCCAAAAGATTTCATAGTAAGGATACCATGTCCCTTCAACAACCTTTGTAATTTATGCTCCTGCTGCTGATACTTTTATGTCATAGCTTAATGTTACTGCATTGCTTGAATTAAAAGGTTTTATGTAGAAAATACACACATCCCTTTGATAATTCATGAGACTTTATACCTATATCTGCACATGAAAAGAAAATCATTAGCATAAAATATTGTGTTAGGACTCTCAAATTCTGAGAGTACCATGTTGAAAATTTTGTCTAAGGCTGAAAAGTTCACCCTTATAGGCTATTTCCAAAGGTTAGGTTTGAGAACCCATAACTTGAAATCCAATGATTGTCATATCAAACATACTTGGGGATGTGTTTTAAAAATATGATTGAACCTATATAACCATTTGTAGCCCCTTACAAGAAGAGTTGATGATTCTTTGATGTACCTAGTGGGAGGAGTTTTATTCAAATCTGTATTTTGAATATTCCCAGAAATTCAAACGACCTAGTTTAGAGTCATGCATCTTGTTCGTTGTTGGTCACCATAGAAAATTAAGTGTTTCCCCATGTTATAATCATGAAAAATAACCCTTTTTCCATTCTCAGGCCCTAGTGACTCTTTTGGACCCATTTATCAAATCAAATCCGTTTGAAGATTTTTCTGATTTACTGGGTGTGTAGTGTCATAGTTGTCAGAAGGCCTACTTCAAGGATTAATGAAAGTGAATTGGTTAATCATCAAGATAACCCATTTGTTGTTCCATATCAGTAGCATGTAAATGAACTCATATGCACATTTTGAGATCAGTAGGACTTCATTTTCTCTGTTTTCCAGGCTAAATTCAAACGAGATTTTTTTTTTCAGTTTTCTGTGTGCACATTGATCAGTCATCTAGGAGGCCAACTTTGTATGTTTATATTTTGGTGGTAGTTAATGGTCATGATAAGTGAGTTGGTTCTCTAAATTCTATGCATGAAATTTTACTAACTTGGAAAGTTTTAGGGATCCAGGAATTGATTTTCTATTTTTCACAAGCTAATTCCAAAGATAGTTTGTTATGTTTCTGCATATGTATTCCCGCAATGTTTCAGAGTGACTATGGTTGGTAAGCAATATCTCACATTCAGGTTGGATTTAGAGGAAAAATTCCTTGCACACATACTCGCTGTATATGAATGAATCAATCTGTCAGGTGGTGCATTCTGAGGATCACATTCACTATTTTTACGAAACTCTTTCTTTACATGATTTATGTGTTTTCCAAATCAGGTTGCAAAATAAATCAATTAGCTCACTTTGCATATTGATATCTCTTAACCCTGATGTCAATGAGAAAATCTGATTGGTAACCATGCTTACATGTCACATGGCAATTCATTCTTTCGTTCTTGTGGTCTCAGGTAGTCATTTGATCAATTTCCCAGGCCAATTTTAGAAGCCACTTATCATTTTTTGGTCATTTTTGTAGAAGTATTAGAAGATAGTGTTAATGGAAACTCGTCATATTTTTCACTCTTTATGCATTCATGGATGATTATAGATCAATTGAGGGTGAAAATTTGGTTTTGTTAGAAATTTTTTAAAGACGAGCCCACAAGGGGACCCGACACTCATTAGAGATCAGAAGGCCACAGTGAAAAATAAAATAAATCTTATTTAAATAATTTGACCCTAAATGATTAAAATATGCCAGGATTAAATGACGGGTAAAAGATTAATATATTTAAATCATTTTTTAATTAATTTAAATATTAAAAAATGAGCATTAGTGTGAAATTGCATTGAAAAGTTAAGGAAGCAGAACGAACGGTGGGCCCCATAGGTTTATGGAGATTACAATATTTGTGAGGCCTTTGCTACGTCGTGGGAAGCTCAATCTGCCCATGAGTGTGTGATAAAATGTTCCCTGACCAAATGATTCCCTCTTGCATCATTGCATGCAGAAGTGTGAAGCCCTACTTTGTCTTGTGAGGCTGCGAATTCATGCTCAACAGATAATCATTGGTGCATTGCAAAATTTCCCAACCTATGCTCACATTCCTCCCTCCATGTATGCAAAGAAGAGATTTGGATCATTCCTCCATGCCTCTATGCAAAGAGGAGCTTTGTATCATTCCTCCATGCTTGTATGCAAAGAAGAGGTTTGGATCGTTGTATAGAAAACCATCAAAGCATAAAAAATAGATAAGTTTTGTTGTAGTGATGGTTGTGCTGGTAGTCATGGATGCAGTTTTGAAATGGAACAACATGGCATCTACTTTTTTTTTCACATAATAACCAAAATGGAGTCTATTTTCTATTGTAAATGCAGATGTACAAATAGATTTGTGGAAAAGGATTTTGAAACTTTCAAGCAAATCCATTGATGGGTGTAAATCTAAACCTACATTTTTTTGCCAATGTCTTCCCTCGTGAGCTATGGAGCCAGTTTCATGGTAGATTTTGGATGCAGAAACATGGCACATATTTTTCTTTGCAAGACACCTCAATATTTGTAGCCTCACGGTTTGAAATGAGGCAGGATTTGTGAAATAGAAGGTCTGCTGCAGTTGCAAGGGACAAATATGAAAAATATGTATTTGTTGAAAAGTTTTAAAGAAATCTCTAAGAAAATGCAATGTGTATCCCAGTGTTGTGAGTTACAGGAAAAGCACAATGGTATGGGGATGTTTTCCAGATGCAATGGTTGGAAATGCCTTGGAAAATTTGTATGTAAAATGTGAAGGCCCAGGTAAAGTGTGCTGACTGATTCCAGAATCCCTTATTAAAATATGATCTCTTTTAATGCAATTAAATCACAGACCCAATGTCCTCTTGAGCATTGAAATGGATTATTCTAGGCACTTACTATTGTTTGCGGGATCATTATAAGTGGTAGTATTTTCTAGTGTCCTTTATACGTTTATAATCTGGAAGCTGAGGGTCAAGGCAAGGATATCCTTTGTACACGGGTCTCTCTTAATTTTTGGGAAAGGAGAACAATTTATTGTTTTCTTAAGTTGTTCTTAAGTTACAGATAAGATGTTAGAGTAGTCATATTATAGCTAATAATTAATTTATTTAATTATTAGTCTATTATACTCTACGCTTAAGTTAAACTTAGGCATCTCATTTAGGGTTTCCCTTTAGGGTTTCGGTATCCTTTTATAAGGATTCACCGCTTTGCATTTTGGAAGGAGTTCTTTTACATCTCATTGTAATCTAGAAACATATTGTTAATATTTTATTTTCTGTTGCATACGATGTCTCCTCTGGCTTTTTGGCCGCCATAGCTTCTTCTGTCTTTGCTTCGTTCTTGTAACAGGTTATGCATGCAGGTGTTCTTGGGAGAATAGGGTTGTACCTATTCTAACATGGTATCAGAGCCATTCTGCTGCTGCTTGTTCGAGTCCTTTTGAAGCTGTGGATCAAGCATCCTTTTTTCTACTTCTTTATGTTGTTTTTATTGGATCTGAGGAGTCTTTTTTTCGGTGCACTTTGGGCAAAAACCAACCTCACGGTTGCGTCCGAAAGGCCCCAAAACCCCAGAATCCATATAAAACATGACCTATTTGGCTTCCGGGGCATCTAGGAGAAATTTTTTATGGAAAGAGGGCCATACGAACCTGACACATTTTTCGAGGCGCGAGACGCAGAGATTTGAGTGCAGAAGGTATGAAGGTGGTTTTTTTTTTCTACACAGGTGGTTTTTACTGCTGAGTGGGCGGTTTTTCGTGCCGCAAGGGGTTTTTCTGGAAATTTTCAAAATTTTGGCGTTTTCAAAATCCTCTAGAAAACTGGCACCCATTTTTGAGAAATTTTTGGAGCTTTTTGACCCTCCCTCACTGTTTTCACTCTATCTGGAGCATACAGAGGTATTTTTCTGACTTCTTTATATCGTTGGAAAGCTCTTTCTGAGCTCTTTCTGATGATGGAGGTTGGGGTTTTGGGTTCTACCACTTTGATTTTTTTTTTGTCAAAGTTTGATGTTTGGTTTTTCCTTTCGGGAGCCATATCTTTCTCATCTGGACTCTATTTTTGGAAAACCAGATATCATCGGAAAGCTGGTTCAGTGAGCTTTTCAGTTGCAGTGGTCTTTTTTCCATATTTTTCTCCAGGTTCTTTCTTCTCTGAGTTTTTCTCTTTCGCACTCTAGCGGATTATTTGGGTTCTACAGGTCCTGGGATCTCTTCTTCTATTCTTCTGGCTCACTCTTCTTTTTGAATTCTGAGCATTGTATGCTTCTCTTCTGTAGCATTTTCTTTTCTGTAAATGCACTGAGATAAAGTGCCTACTTTTGCATATCTTGGATTTCGAGCACCTTGTGTGTTTTTTGTATTCGCACTTAGTTATAAAGTGCCATGGGGGGTTATGATGTTTTTCCATTTTGTGCTCATCCACCTTTGTCAAGTGAGCGTACCTTCCATGACATTAGCCCATGCTGTGTGTCGGTGACACTGCCCTTTATCTTGTGCTTGTACTTCTGTTGCACTGTTGGTGTTCCTAATTTTGCTTTCTGCAGATGTTTCTGGCATTGCATTTCAGTGTTCCTGTCACCCCTCTCCCTGTTCAGCATTATGGGGGGGTTCACCGGTTGGTTCTATTGCTTTCCGGGTTCGATTGATCAGCTCTTCAGACTTTGTCTTCTCTACCTGGTCATGCTCTTTTTCAGTGGGGGTTCCAGCAGTTACTTCTAACAGTGTTTACAGCTTCATGCTTCGGAGATGCTTCTTTCTCTTTCTTGTTCCTTTCTTTGGAACTTTCCCTAGATTGGAGGCTCAGTTTCCTTCATCTAGTTTATTTCTTGTACTTGGGTACCTGATCAGGCCTAGTTGCCGGGACCAATAGTTCCTTTCATGCATTTTGTTTACATGCATCTTTTAGTCTTTTGCTGTTTAGCTTCTCCCTAAGTTACACTTAAGGGGGGGTGTTAGAGTAGTCATATTATAGCTAATAATTAATTTATTTAATTATTAGTCTATTATACTCTATGCTTAAGTTAAACTTAGGCATCTCATTTAGGGTTTTCCCTTTAGGGTTTCGGTATCCTTTTATAAGGATTCACCGCTTTGCATTTTGGAAGGAGTTCTTTTACATCTCATTGTAATCTAGAAACATATTGTTAATATATTATTTTTTGTTGCATACGATGTCTCCTCTGGCTTTTTGGCCGCCATAGCTTCTTCTGTCTTTGCTTCGTTCTTGTAACAGGTTATGCATGCAGGTGTTCTTGGGAGAATAGGGTTGTACCTATTCTAACATAAGAGACGCAATACAACATCAAACAGTTTTGTGTCCTTCTAAGGAAGTGATTGTCATTGCTCTATTTTTCTTTACATTTCTTTTTCAGGCCATTTTTTTGTATCTTAAAGAACTACAATGAAGTAAGAAGAGGAGTGAGAAAATAAATTGAAAGATAATTATTATGTTGAAGACAATATACCAAAGCAAAAAAATAGATTTGGTGAGTTTACAAACAATGGGGATGTGTTACTGTCACATGAGAGATTATCTAATTTAAAATTAACCGAGGGAAATCAGTTTTACCTAAGAAGGAATGTTAATGTGTCATGATCTCGATTTTCCAAATAACTGCTCTTCATTTACAGATACTATTTTACCAAAAGGGTAAAATATAAAGCTGTGGTTATCCTCATCTGGTGAATATTTTTACTCATTGGTAATTTTTTGCATGGTGAAGTGATAAAAGGAAATTTATTATAGGAATTATGCATTCACAGAAATTGGAAAATGCTTAGTTTTGATTCTCTACAGCACGAGAAAATCTTCTATGTAAATTGCATTGGAAAAGATCACAGAAAGAAGAAATGTCTTGCAAATAGAGTGCATATATTTTGAGTATATAAAAAAGCAATAAACATAATATTTTTTCAGTTTTAAGGTAATCATAAGGGAAAAATGGAGAAATTAAAGTGTAAACAGAATACATATATTTTCATTATAGCACAAGTAATCATATTTTTCAGTTTGAGGGAAACGATGACAAGCATAATAGATTGAAGAAAATGGGACAAGTTGAAATATCAAGCACAATCTGGAGTCTTTCCTTTCTCTACTTATTCTTTCTTCTCTATTGGTATAGGGGTTCCAATCTTTTCTGGTCCCAGTAGCAAGCATTAGTTGAGAATGAGCAACATTGTGAATTCTTTCCATAGAGCAATTTAGGTGAATTTGTGTTAAGCCTTGTGAAGGTTTTTGAGTTTATTGGTTGTATTTAATATTGTATGACAGAGATAGAAAACAGTTGTGTTGAAATGTAGCGTTGGTTCAGATCTCTCTAGTGTGTAATGTTGTCATGTTTTGAATGAACAAAATCAAGGGTTTTCTTCATTCAGTGCATTGTTGTGATGTATGTAATCTTTCTTTCATGCTTTGACCCAAGGGGTCAATTAAGTGCTTGATCAAAATTGTAGATCTGAAAGGGTTATCTAGAGATTGTGATAAGTAGGCTGGGCTGGGATTACTGTTGATGGAATATTATAAGGAAATATTTTTTAGATCATATGCTATGGATAAAACTCTGTTATAAGATGTTGTATTTCTGATGACTCAAATTACCAATGGGATAAGTCACTGATCTTAGCTATTGTGGGTTTTAAAAGTGTGTTGTCGTTTAAAATCATGTTGTTTCTTCCTATAAAAAATTGATTAAATCATGAATATATGTGGGTAAAAGTACAAACCCATGTCACACTTTTATAAAGGAAAAGGACCACAACATGCAAACTGTTCAACTTTAACGACATAAAAAGTCGCATTTGTATTTAGAAATTGAGGATGATGTAAACTGATGAAATGTGTAAAAATGCATGAAGTTTATGCCTATAAATTTTTATTTATTTTTGAACAAGAATTGATATACTTTTTTAATTTTTGAAGTCCATTTTTCAATTGCTAAAAACTACTAAAAATCTGGGGTCTAGTTCCCACCAAACAAGTATATGCAAATAATCTATTTTTCCTCTGATTTCAAAATATGTTATAGATAAAAGTTATAGCTAGTGCAGAAAAGAAAAAAAATTGGTTTTCAATGTATATTATCTCCGTTATAACTGCTCAAAGTTGAACTTTCTGAAATTGACAGTTTTCATCTCCCACCAAACTTCCCCTATCAAATCTACACTATTCAGAAAAAAATTACCTATTCTTGAAGAGGACTCTCTCCTCTAGTGTTAAATATAAATTTTAAATTTTTTTGATATGATTTACTATTTTTTTACCTATTTAAAGCAACATCTTCTCGAATGTTAAAATATCTACTTGTTGTATTTTGAAATTATAATATAGTAGATCTAATCAAAATACTATAAACTTTATATGACAATAATCTTGACTCTAAGCTCTACAAAAGGGTATTTTTTATATTTTTTAAAAATATCATTAAAAAGAGTAGGGGTTATTGAAACATCAATTTTTTGAAATAATTTTATTTCTTTGGTTATTGGCATAAAACATGCATTTAATAGACATTTCCAATTGGAAAAGTTTACGTGACACAACTTTGTGCTTTTACCCATGTACTTTTGTTGTATGTTGTTAAGTTATTTTATCTCATGGTCCAAGCAAGGTTGATGTTCAATGGGTAATTAGCCATTATCTATTATCTCCCAGTTGTGTTGAGCTTCTTATGAGATTTTTGCTTATATTAATGTGAATCATAAGGTCAATATGTATTCAAAGGAATTAAAGGGAGTCCCTCCCTTGGTTTTACAGAACCTAAAGTGTAGTAGGATAGTTTAGCGTCCCTTTTAGTTGGTCCAGTCTTCTTAAGACTTTGAACATTGGATTTGGCTTCTCTATAGAATGTATTGAAGAGAGGATTGGTTGCTTATAAGTGTAAAACCTTTTCAGGAACCAAAAAAATGGTGACTCTACTATGGACTTGTGTAAGAATTACATAATCAATAAGGTTTTCAGTTGAGCTTGCTCCATGCTTTGTTGATTTCAGGCTAGTTAGTCAGTCCATTGAGATTGCATATAGTTGAAAAGTGTCTTTTATGATTGAAGATTGAGTTCCTTTCCTGGAGTTTGTAATAGTATTGTTTTTCATCTGAAGTTATATCTAACGAAGGGTTGAAGTATATGTTTGAACTGCTGAAAGTTGTAAGGAGATCAATGCAAATTATTATAAAATATTTTCCTCATTTTAAAATTGGGTGGAGACTCTAATCTCTATAGTAGTGCTTGCAGAAATTTTTTGTTCTAATGATTCCACAGGATTGGTAAAAAGTTTTATGAATCTTATTCAGGCAACATCTAGTTGATAGGCGAGCTTCATGGGGATCCAACAGGAAGATGACTAAAGGTGATACAAAAGAAGACATTGCTCTCTTGTTATAAAAGTTTTGACAGTAGGAATTCAATATAAGACTATGAGTTTTGCATACTTCTGATTTGTATTTTCTAGCTTATGTATTTTGGTTGGTGAAGTATGTTTGAGATTTATTTTGTGATAAAGAAATAATATTTAGTCGCAAGGTTTATGTCAAAAATTTATGGTGGATGTGTGATTTATTTAAATATATTTGAGAAATGAAAAATATGATTTTACAAAGAGTGCAACCCATAATGAATTCTTACAGAACTTTTTCTATGGAAATATATATTCCATTATGTTTTGATGGCATTCATGGTTTCCCAAATGAATTTCCTATTGAGATAAGGAAACATTTACCAAATTTTAATGGGAAATGATCAGATTCAACATGTAAGCATTTGCAGGAATTTGCTGATATGATGGATGATTATGAGATCTATCATGAAGATGTTTTCATGAAGTTCTTGGCTTATACATTGAAAGAAGATTCCAAGGATTGGTTTTATTTCTTACCAGCAGGTTTTGTTTCTTCTTGGGAAAATTTGAGTGCAAATTTCAAGGAGCAGTTTGCTGAAAGAATAAATTCAAGTGATGTGTTGAGAAAATTAATGGAGATTGAGATTGAAGATGATGAATTAGTTCCATAATTTAACATTAGATTTTCAAAGACATTAGATGACATTCCAAGAAGCTATAAGCCCAATGATAAAGTATGTTTAGTGATTTATTTGGGTGCTTTTTATGAAGATATGAGCTTCTTGTTGAGAGATAAAGGGCCTAAGACTTTACATTAGGCTTTTATGACAGCGATGGACATTGAAAATAATTTAAAATTGGAATTATGAGAGGCTTTCTACCTGCTAGTGTTAGCTGCCATAACATATCTAATGTTGAAGAGGAGTGTGAATTAAGAATTAATATCCAGTATCAATGTATTGACATCCCTACTGATCATACTAATCATGTTGAAGTATGTACTATTTTAAATCAGAATATGGTTGAAGAATGCTTGCTGCAAACAATAGTTTCTCCTCATGATGATAATGAAATGGTTCGTGAGGAATTTGTAATAATGTTTATGCAGAGATGGGTATCATTTCAGACTGCACATCATATGATATCTTTACTGGTTATTCTAGTAATGAGACTCTAGGAGGAAGTTGTTCAAAGCCCTATGTTGAAGATGATGATGAAGAAGAAAACTATTCATCTGATGAAGGTAATATTACTGTGCGAAATTCTCATGATGTTTTTAAAACTTTATATGAGTCACCCATGTGTGATGATGATGGCCAGCTTGGTGAAGTTCCATCATTTTTTGTTGATAGTGATATTTAGTTAGAAGAGTGCATACTTGGTTCAAATAAAGAGGATATGTTTCAACCTATGCTTTTGCCACATGAAAATGTTCAAGACAATATAAGAGGAGTTAATTAAGGTACCTATACCTGAAATTAATGTTGTAATTTCTTATGATATTGTTGTCCCACCAATTGCAACTATTCATACAATGGATTACTTTTCTTCTCATCCTTTTTATTTCACAAACGTTAATCAACCAACACATATGGTTGATGAGGAAGAAGACCAGTGGCATAAAAATAGTTATGATCTCTTCAATGATGAGAATGATGGTCATGACATGGAGTATTCATGTTATGAAAGATGTAATGATGAACATTATTTCAGTTTAGATTTGGTTTCATCTTCTCTTGATGAACATGATTATGCCATTGAAATGGATGGTATTTTTAGTGAAGTTTCTAATTATTTATTTGATGAAGATATAGATATGGACAAGCCATTTATTTTTCATAATGTTTATAAGGGGGATTTTCATTTGGTTTCTAACCCCTTGTATGAAGAGATAATTGACAAACCAGATGTTATAGATGATGCTAGTGTGCAAAGTTTTGATGAAGTTGATTCATACTCACATAGGTCAGCTTTGTGTGATGACATTGCTAAAGAAGAAGATGAAGAGCATGACATTTATTTCTCATTTTATGAGGATTATAGTTCTGAACATCATTCTTGTTCAGGTTCTAATCATTTTTCTTTTAAGGAAGATTGTTGTGGCATTGAAGAGGACAATCAACTTAATGAGGATTTTAATGCATTTTTCGATGAAGATGTGGATGTAGATCAACCGGTACTTTCACACAATGTTTATGAGAGAGGTTTACATTTGGTTTCTAATCTTTTATATGAAAAATATTTTGAGGAACCAAATGTCTTGATGGTTGTACCAACTTGTGAAGTTGAAGATATGCACAAAGCTAAATCAGAGATTTCAATTCCTTAATAGTCGGTTGAATATGAGTATGTATATAGGAGTTTTTTTAGATTTTGGTTCACATATGTTGATGAGAATCAAACTTTTGATAAATGGAGGGTGTTCCATTTTTTGGTGGCCAGGGGCCATCAAATAGGAATTGGGTTTGATTTTTTCTTGGGGTGGAACAAGCTCTATGGAAGATGGTGTGGTCTTCTTCACCATGAGATTCTGAGATCTTGCTATGCCTGTAAGAGGAATACATTCCCAATTAGAGCCACTATTAGGAATCTCAAATTTTGAGAGTACCATGTTGAAAATTTTGTCTAAGGCTAAAAAGTTCACCCTTATAGGCTATTTTCAGAGACTAGGTTTGAGAACCAATAACTTGAAATCCACTGATTTTCATATCAAACTGACTTCAGAATGTGTTTTACATATATGATTTATCCTATATAACTATTTTTATCCACGTACATGAAGATTTGATAAGCCTTTGATGTACCTAGTTAGAGGAGTTTTATTCAAATATGTATTTTGCATATTCCCAGAAATTCAAACAGCGTAGTTTAGAGGCATGCATCTTGTTCCCTGTTGGTCACCATAGAAAAATTAAGTGTTTCCCCATGTTATAATCATGAAAAAAACCCCTTTTTCCATTCTCAGGCCCTAGTGAATGTGTTTGGCCCATTTACCAAATCAGATCCATTTGCAGATTTTTATGATTTACTGGGTGTGTGTAACAGTTGTTAGAAGACCTACTTTGAGGATTAATGAAAGTGACTTGGTTAATCATCAGGATAAACCATTTTTTATTCCATATTAGTAGCATGTAAATTAACTCATATGCACATTTTGAGATCACTAGGAGCTCATTTGCTCAGTTTTCAAGGCTAGATTCAAATATAATATTTTTAGTTTTCTGTGTGCACATTGATCAGTCATCTAGGAGGCCAACTTTGCATGTATATATTTTGGTGGAAGTTAACGGTCATGATAAGTGGGTTGGTTCTCTAAATTCTATGCGTGAAAGTGTACTAACATGACAAGTTTTAGGGCTCGAGGAATTGATTTTCTATTTTTTAGAAGCTAATTACAAAGATAGTTTGTTATATTGATCCATCTGAAATCTCACAATGTTTCAGGGTGACTATATTTGGTACGTAATATCTCACATCCAGGTTGGATTAAGAGGAAACCTTTCTTGCACAATACTAACTACATATGAATGAAGCAGTCTGTCAAGAGGTGTGTTCTGAGGCTCACATTTAGTATTTTTCTAGAACTCTTTCTTTACATGATTTATGTGTTTTATATATCAGGTTGCAAGATAAATGAATTGGCTCACTTTGCATATTGATATCTCTTAAACCTGATTTGATTAAGACCTTAGGTTACAAGTGAGAGGGAAATTCATTCTTTTGTTCTTGTGGCCTTAGGTAGTCATTTGATAAATTTCTCGGACCAATTTTAGAAGCCACTTATCATTTTTGGGTAATTTTTGCATAAGTATGAGAAGATAGTGTTAATGGAAACTCAGTCAGATTCTTCACTCCATATGTATTCGAAGACGATTATAGATCAATTCATGGTGAAAATTTGGTTCATTTTGAAATATTTTAAAGATGAGCCTGTTGAGGTTTAGAAATACCACCCCAACTCAGGAATTAGGGCTTAACAGTATTCTATCATACCAATGGAAACCTTCTTGAGTTTTGGGTGGACTCTGATTAAGAAGGATTCTACAGATTCTAGGCCGATTCCTTTTGGATTTGGGTATCAATAATCTACTGCTTTCTCATGATTGTTTTGGAAGAAAAGGAAGAAATTTTAACTAAAATTGAATGAATAAAACTTTAAAGGTGATACACCAAATGAGATTCAGATTCTTCAAAGGTTCAAACTGACCTTCACTTTGACATACCCTAATGATTTCTACAAAATCCTTCACTGTCCAATACATAGGCTAACTTGAAAGTCACTACTAGAGATTTCACCACAAATACTAATAATCCTGTAAACAAACATGCAGATTCTGCAAAAGGTTATATCCTATAATCTGGAATAGGAATCAATACAATTCACTAATCTATGTTATAGAAATACTACACTTGAATGTAGAAGATTGAATAAAATCGCTAACAAAAAATCATAACAAGATATATGAGAAATGGGTTAGCTTTATTCTTATCAAATTCTATGGGCAGTTACATGAATGAATTTCATAATAATGGAAAGGAATACATGCATCCTCTTGCAAAAAATTGATACTCAAACATGAACTAAGTGGGTACAAAATTCATAAAGAAGACTATAGGAACAAAATAGTTCACTCAAAAATCCTCTCTCCCAATTCTGAACCCCCTCCTATTGAAGCAAGAGCTCAGCTATATAGCTCATAAATCCCATTTTGATAATCACTCCTCCCTCCTAAAAACCCTGCAAAAAAATAAGTTAATAATCCTAAGGCCTAATTAGTGCCCCAAATTAAGCCCCTCCAAAGTTGGTGTATGAAAGACTTACATCTTTCTACATAATTTACCAAATTATTACAAATACATTATAAGCTCATCTAAACCAAACCCAAAATGCATAAAACCCATTACATACATAACCTGATACCATGACATAAAACCCTAACTCCAACTGAACTTATAGTCAACAACCCTAACCATTTGCAATAAACCTGACCCACAATCAAGCTTACTCCAACCTAAGTCGATCACAGCTCATGACCGACATGACAATACCCACTGTGAAAAATCTCCATCTGTCGTGGCACCTAAAGTACTATCATGGCACTGCTTGGGGAATGTCGAGGCACTACAATTGACAGGGCATTGAATTGCTTTGTCAGTGGACTTGAAAAATTTGTAAAAACACTGCATAATGTTTTAGCATCCCATTTGCATTTGGCTCTGAAGGCAAAGTTTAGGGTTTTCTATTGCACCGCCATGATTGTGGTTTGAATCTGGAGGTTTGATGCCATGATCAATGGCACTATGTCTGCAATTAGATCTTGCTAAGAACCTTGGGCTCTTTGTGTAACTAGGACTCTCGAAACACTGTATACCATTAAAAATGACGTTCTCTATGGGTGTTTTGAATGCTTGCTAGTTTTTTGGGTCACTTTGCTCGAATCTAGATGATGGAGAGCTCGGGCTTTGTGTAGATTGTGAGTCTTCACCGCGGATTTCTCTGTATGGAAACACATGGTGCCTAGTTGAAACTTGAATAGCTCGGGCTCTTGGTGCAACTTCTGTATCTTCTTCCAAATCTTGAGCCATGACATATGGCACTTTCTCTGTAGTGTTTACTTGGCCATGGATTTGAGATCTCGGGCTGTCAATACATGTTTTGAGCTTTTCTCTTTACTTTGAATTAACCACTGTAGTCTTGGACTAAGTCCAAGCTGTGGTTGAAAGATGTGGAGTGATGAATTTGTGAACTCGGTCTTGAAACTTGGCATATTTCGTCCACACCTTCAGACTCATTCCAAGCTCATGGTGTACAATGAACTCAACCTTCAACATTTCAAACTGGTCTGCAACTTTGACTCCATACTGTAACACACGGCGTATCTTCTGCATTTGGAATTGATCATGCTCACCTTGTTTAACACTAGACAAGTTATCCTCATTCTTTTATTCACCCTCTTCTTTTTTGAACTTGTTATATCTCATGAATTAAAAATTCTTAAGTTACGGGTTTTAGCTTTAATGCTTCTCCATGATTTACTGCAATATTCATGGGTTCTTAAAATTTGTTACATCTTTTTAGCAGTAAATTGGGGTTCTTTTGTTTTACTCCTTCTGTAGATTCCTTCTTTGTAGCATAAATAAAAACGAGCTCCACTTTGAGTCACTCTTTGTTGCTTTTAATGTTGACAAAATTGGGATAGCCACATGGCTATTTCTGCATATCTGGATGTAAACTTTTGAAAAAAAACACATGCAAACTGTCGGTCTCATTGAGATATTGTCTTTTGTCAGCTGTAAACTCTATTTAATATTTTCTTTTAGAAGCTCGACAATAATGTCATAACAAAAAACATACTTCTTTCTGTCGAGGCCATGGACATTATTTATTGTCTGAAAAACATATAATGTTTGATGACCATAAATGTTTTCAACATAAAAAACACTCTTTACTAATGGTGAAACCGTGGACATTTCTTTGTTGAACTAAGGATATTACATGTTTGGTCTACATCATTATGTCTTGTGTTTATTTTCCACTATTACTGTCTGAACATACTAAATAGGCAGTTCCTCTTGCTTGCAAAATAGTGTAAAAACAAAACACACTGTTATTCTATTTTGTATAAAACATTACCCACGGGGTTCGAGCACGGGATCATTAATCCCATGGCCAACATTCATGACATGAAGCTCATCCCAAACATGTACTTCCCCTGCTCTGCATCTGCTCGAACCCATCCCCTGCATACAATGAATTTTCAATAAGCATGAATGATAACAACATGTTAGTAGATGAATACACACTATACTAATAACAACATGTTTTAGATGGTGGCCTCATATGTTACTATTATTTTAATACACCATAATAACATTGTTTGCCTTACACTCTGCATAAATCATTACTTCATATTCACATCAGACATATGGATACTGTACTTAAATTCCTTTTCTGAAGACATGAATTACCACAAAATTATTGACTCTTCAGTTGATTCAAAGCCATAACATAAATACACCCTTTTCTACTCCATTCTCATGAACATATGCATAAATGGATATCAATGTTTTAATGTGCATATTTCTTTTCATTTGTTTGCAGAAGTAGATATCACTATATTGATCTCTTATCTCTTAAACAATATTGACATGATGTACTTGTTTAATGTCAAGAGTTTATGCATATGTTTCTCTCATCTTGACACAATGTAGCTATTTTCTATAAATGCACACTCTATGACAACATATAAATACACTGTTACTCCAATTCTTTGCACATTATTTTTTTATTTACAACTCATATGCAGATTATCAATTCTGTCATATATCTTCATTCTTTTGCAAACCATTTTGTTATTGAAGCATAAATAGCAACAATTTATGACATGAGACTAATGATATCATGATTGCTCCTTAAGCATGCATTTTCCATAATTGACTTACGTTCATATGTCTTTTCTGCATTTGCATACTTACAGTAACAACATTACTTTCAATTCATCTTGCATAATGACAGTAAAAATTTCACCTCTATTTCTGCATATCTCTTCTTAGGACCCTTTATTGACCATGTGTCTCCTGCAACATCATTGTATGACTCTTCATTCATTGTATCCTCCTCTTCTACATCTGCATGAACTGTAACCTCTTGTGATGCACACAACTTTCTTGTATGTAATGCCTTATGTGAATTTTGAACATGAGTTCGTGACACTCACTGCATTTCCTTTGTTATCCACATTTAGTTACTTGTTCACCTATTGCATACATATCACCAATCAACCTGTTAGGACAACAAACAAAATGAGCCAATTAATGTTTGTGTGTGAGTGTCATATGAGATGACACTCCTTCATGAATGTTGGTTGGTTTGTTTGTGTTTGTTAAACTAACATGATGATGTCATTCTAAAAATATTTATCAGATACAAACACTAAGTCCCTTTGATTTAGATATCTGGTTTTGAAAATAAGAACAATATACATCCAAATGACCATTAATAGTAAAAGGTTTCATGTTTAAAAACAAGTCCCTTTAATACTATCTTTCATTTAGGGTGGATGCACATTTCCTTGTTACATTGAATTTACTAGATAGATATGCAACATGGAAAGAATTGATTGTAGTTGTATGTTGTTTGTGTTTCATGCATTGCTTAGATCCTGCTGGATCTAACCCTATTTTCTCTCTCATGATGTAGGTGAATGACCCTAAAGACTTAATGAAGATGAAGACTTGAACTTGGAGACCTAAGACCTGACAGACAATCAACTGACAACAACATACAATACCTAAATGCATGAGACCCCTACTCCATACTTCTATCATGCTTTCTATTCTAGAAACGTACTCTTTGATTGACATGAAATATAAAATATGAAAGGAAACTTGTATAGTACATTCAGTTTGAATGCACAATGTAATGATCAGTTATAAATTTGAAATTTTGAAATGTGATCAATACTTAGAGTACAATAATGAAATCTGATAATGAAAGCAATAATGAAATGTTAATAAACAATACGTGAAAGATAGTGTTAATTGGATCCTTAAAATGCAATCTTTTCCTATTTGTGTTTATTTTGATGTATGCTGTAATTTTGGGTAACATTTTTGGCAACTTTTGCTGGATGTCTTCCTGCTAGACATGACGTACAGATCTTATCCTTGGGCAACCGAGTTAGAAAACCACAAACCATGAATGCAACCTTTATTGAAATCAGAATGCATCTAATCTAGACCTATGCAACCTAAAGACCTAGTTCTTAGAAAACACTTATTGAAAAGGAAACTAGACTAAACCTAACCCTCAAAGAAAATCTTGAGGTGTATTCCATTAACTGGAATCTGCAGAACTTCTCCATCAATTGTAGACAAATGGAAAGCATTATTCTCTTTGCAAGCTGTAATAACAAAAGGGCCTGACCAAAAATTGTCAAATTTATCATGCTGACCTGGTATGCTCTTCAACACATCCCACTTGAGTACTAAATCCCCTTCCTTGAAAACTCTGGGTGTAGCCCTTTTATCAAAAGAACTTTTAGTTTTCTCTTGTCTTAGCTCCATATTCTTCAATGCTTTTCTTCTTTCTTCTTCAAGCTATAGTAATTCAGCATATCTTAGCTTAAGAGGATCCTCCTCCGTAAACAACATCATTTGATCAGCTAGCTGTAAAGTAGGAAACTCAGTAGAAATTGACAATCCATCCTCCTTACCATAAACCAGAACATAGGGTGAATTCACAATAAATTTTTTTGGTGTGATTCTATCCAGCCTTAAGGCTGCCTTCAGTTTAGAGTGCCAATCTCTCTTATTTTCCTGCAAAGTCTTTGTGATGATCCTAATTAGATTTTTATTAGTAGACTCTGCAAGACCATTACCCTGAAGGTAATAGTTAGAAGAAGTATTTAGATAAATGCCATTTTTAATAGCCCACTCTATTATAGCTGAACCAAAAAAAGCTAAAGCATTGTATGAAATTATTGTTTGAGGAACACCAAACTTGGTTACAATATCATCATAGAACTTTAACACAACTGATCTAGTAGACTCCTTCAATGAAATGGCCTCAGTCCATATGGTGAAATAGTCTATAGAATTCAAAATCCATTTATGACTTGCACTAGAATTAGGATTTATTGGACCTATAAAGTCCACTCTTCATTTATTAAATGGCTGATGCACAATGATTGGCTTTAATGGAAATGCTGCCAACTTTTGCTTTCCTACAAACAAAACACACTTTTGACATTTTCTTGCCCAAGAATGAGCATCTTTGAATAAATCTGGCCACTAATAGTCAGGTCTTAGAATTTTCTAGGCTATAGTTTTAGGATTGAAGTGCCCTCCACAAGATCCAACATGAAACTCAGATAAAATCTTGTTTTGATCAACATAGTCTATGCACTTGAGAAGCATACTAGAAAAATATTTCCTATAAAGAATATCATCAGTTAGAACACAAGGAATATATTGTAACCTAAAGTACCTTCTTTTGGCTTTATCAAGATTTATTGGACATTGACCAGTTTGTAGAAATCTGGTCATATTTGATAACCAAGATGCTGAATCATTGATTAACACATAACTACCTTGGAGTAAGGAAACCTCTTTAGTGGCTTCAACCTTATCTTCTTCTTTTTCCATCTGAGAACACAAACCTTTGCCTCTAACCAGCTTGGTTACATGAATTTGTACATCATATTCCATAACCCTTATTATCCATCCCGCTCTCTTTTCATTGACATCTTTGTTCAATAAGAACTCTTTAATGCTAGGATGTGCAACCATCAGATGTATTTTATTCTTGGAAACTAAATGCTTGAACTTTTTTAAGGCTTTAATAATATCTAGCATGTGTTTCTCAACAAAACTGTACCTTTTCTTATAATCATCCATACCTTTGCTGAAAAAAGCAACTGGCTGCTCCTGTTTGTCCTCATTCTTTTGTATTAGCATTGCTGAAACAATGTCAAAACCACCATAAGCATATAAAATAAAATCCTTAGAGAAATCAGGATTATTTAAAATAGGGGCTGATGATAAAGCCTACCTAATTTGCTAAAAAATTCTCTTTCCCTCATCAGTCCATCTGAAAGGTACATCTTTCTTCAGCATAACAGTCAAAGGTTTTAACAAGTTTGCAATATTAGGGATAAAGTGTCTAACAAAATTTATCCTCCCAATAAAACTCTGCAATCCTTTCTTATGTTTTGGCAATGACAATTCCAAAATTGCATGAATCCTTCCTGGATCAATAGTTGTACCTTCTTTAGATACTTGGTATCCTAAAAGTTTACCTTCATGAAATGCAACAATAGATTTTTTTGCGTTAAAAGAGATTCCAAACTCTTTTCATCTTTGTAAGACTTGTCTTAGATGATCTATGTTCTAGTTTGCAACCTTGCTCTAAATTGTGACATCATCTAGGTAAACAAGAACAAACTTATACATTAGATTTTTAAAAGCCATGTCCATAGCCTTGTGGAATGTGGCTCCTGCATTTGATAAACCAAATGACATTCTCCTATATGCCATTGTTCCCCATTTAGTTATAAAAGAAGTTTTAAATTAATCTTCATCTCTTACTAGTACTTGGTTATAACCATAATAACCATCAAGAAGAGAGAATAGAGACATATTGTAAGATTTTTTCCATGGATGGAAGAGGGTGTCTATCTTTTAGAGATGCCCTGTTAAGGTCTCTAAAGTCTACACAAAGTCTTACCTCTCCATTATTTTTTCTTACTAGTACTAAATTGGAAACCCAAGATGTGTGTTTGATAGGAAATATGATACCACCATCCAGGAGTTTATTCAACTCTTTCAACATTAAGGGATCTAAATTGGGGTTAATAGGATTTTGCCTCTGTCTGATTGGTCTAGCATTTGGCTCTAGTTCTATGGTATGCTGGGTTAATTGAGGATCAAATCCTTTAAAATCAGCATAATCCCATGCAAACACATCATTATATTCTTTGAATAAATCAATAAGAAATTATTTTATTCAAGAGAATTAATGTTACCAACCTTCAAATACCTGTCTCTGAATATCTCCACCTCTTCATAGTGATCTTCCTTGATCAACAAGATGGTTTTATTCCTTCTGAATTGATCATCAGAGTTAAAAGCTGACTCTAGGTTGAACAATCCCTTTGGAAGCCTATTAATCTTTAGCTGAATGATTTGATCTTCCATTTGCTGACTGAGTTTGTCATTATTAGAAGCTGAGAAATCTTCTGTTTCAGTCATAAAACTTAAAATATGTTCATCAGTGTTAAAAACCTTCCAATTGATATCATTATCTGGGATAGAAGGCCTCACAACAATTTTGACATGTGACTGATCTAAGATCTGTCCTTTATTTTTTAGTAAATGAAACATGTGCACCAATATCAGCCAATCTATCAACATATTGATTTTTCCTTCTAGGTATAGAAATGAGGTTAAATGCATCAAAATTATCTAGAATATCAGATACTCTGGACTTGTATTGATACCTCTCACATATTTTACTATTAACTCACTATCCCCAAATGCCCTCAAGCATTTGATTCTTCTTTTCCTTGCCCATTCTAAACCCTGGACAAGATTTTCATATTCAGCCACATTATTAGAACATGGAAAGGATAATTTGTATGCAACATAAAATTTATCACCATCAGGTGAAACTAACATAACCCCTGCACCAACACCATCTTTATTCCTAGATCCACCAAAATATAAGTCCCACAGCTAGTTAGATAATTCTGATTCAAAACCTTGATCTTTTATCAAATTAGGCAAGACTGCATCAGATTCCAAAACCATATAGTTACCAAATCCAACATCAAACACATCATCATCTTGATCATTTCTAGTTGCCCATTCATCCAAAACAATATCAGGATACTCTTCAGTTTGTGTGTTATAAGTTGAATTATCATTAATGTCATCTGAATCCATAATCACACAACTTGCATTAATAGGGCTGGGATTATAAGGTTCAATGTGATCCTTGGCCCATAACTCTAATTTTATGTTTACCTTAGTACCATATCTAGTTTTTAAATACAGGTGAGACCAATCTGATGAGAAATATCCATCTATTTTGGTTGTAAAGTCCCTTGACAGACATAGGGAAAAATAAGGTGGTAGGTCTATGACATAAATATCTTGAGGAATTGAGAAATTTGGACATGAGTGTAAGGTCAAGCTTGAATTTTTAACAACCCCTAAGGTCTTGACTGAATTACCATCAAGTTGGACCACTCCTTTCTCAAGAGGTTCATACTTTAAATCTTATAAGTCAGCTATTTTCTTTGGCATGACAGTGCTGGTTGCACCACTATCTACCATACAATTATGCACTAGTTTGTTTCCAATGATCAAAGTAACATATAAAGGAGGAGGTTTATTGTTTGAAGGTTTGTTACCTTCATTTTCTATTGTCTTTTGCACATTTGCTGGCTTTTTATCAACTGTCACTACTGACTGCTTCAAATTTGCAGTCTTTTTACTTGTGCTTCCAGTTGTTGCACTTTAGTAGGTTTCCTTTCTTCTTTAGTTGTTGCTTCCTAAACTTTAGGGGGATCTGAATTAGCCATAACCACTCTAGGAGACTGTTGACAACTTGATGTGAACTTGCTGTCCCTTTAGACAACTCTTCCTTCAATAAATCAGCTTGCCCTGGAATGGCTAATGAATCCCACATAGAAATAGAAACATTCATCTTCTTCATATTATCAACAATATTATAGGGAACATCAAACTGTACCTTCTAAGGTGATTTACCAATGGTCTAATTCACCTGCCTCTGATGCTGTGGTTCTTTGTTTGCAAGAGTGGAGTGATCCTTTAGAATAGAAATAGGAGGAATGAGTGGTGATTGAGTTGTGACAACAATCTTAGCAGCTGACTGCTCTGACTCTAGAGCTCTCTTCTTGGCTCTTGTGTTTGCTGATATAGTTGAATCATTACTCACTCCACAAAACTCTTCCTCTTGCCAATTCAAAAATGCAGTGTTTGGAGTAGTTAGGTTTGGCTGTTGTTGAGTCTCTTCACTGGATGTAGTAGGTTGAATCAATCACACTTTGAACCATTAGAGCTTGATTAAGCACTCCATTAGTGCACTTAGACTGACTGTGGGCTTTCCCACAAGGATAACACCATTCATAATCAACAACAAGGTTATTTTGGTTAGGAACAATATCCCTAACAACATTAAGAGGTGTGAGATTATAAGGTCTATAAGGCCTTTGGTTCCAATTTTGCCTATTAGATTTTCTATTTCCTTGATATTTCTGATTGTTACCTTGGTAAGTGGGCTGATTAGGTTGTTGGGATGAAGAACTAGAAAATTGGTTCTGCGTATGGGCTATTGGATTGCCTTGAGCTTGCTACCTTTTTAGGTTTACCAACTCATTTCTAAAGGTTTGTAATAAGCTCTCAATCTTTTGCTGGCTGTCTTTTATGCTTTGCAACTCATTGGAAGGGGCAACGAGCATTATCTCTTCATTTTTATAAGATGGTAATGGAGCCAGAGGCAGGGTAATCAAAGGCATATTGGATTGGATGCTAGGAAAGAAAGGCATAGGTAGCCTAGGGGCTATATTTCCTTCCTGAATAAGACTATTTTCTGCCCTAATTGCAATTTCAAAAGCTTGAGGTAAAGAAGTTCCCCCCATAGATTGGATCATAATTGAAATGTCACTATTCAGACTTTTAAGGAAGTACAAAAATGCATATTCAGCGAAGGGTCTTACCGTGGCAGGAATCCTATTCCAAGTCTTTTGAAATCAAATATTGAAATCACTCATCTCTTCTTGTGGAGCCCTTTTAATAGTAGTCAGTTGTTCCACTAAAGAAAGATTGTCAGATTAATCTTCAAAAAATTTAGACAGTTCCTCACCTAATGCATCCCATTTAGCAATTGATCCAACTCAGAGAGTTTGGAACCATTCCAATGCTTTGCCCTTTAATGATGCAACTAATAGCCTTAAAGCTACATCCTCCTCTGTGATATGATGCACATTGAAAATAGAAGCAACATCTCTGATGTGCTCAATGGTTGTTGTTTGTCCTTCTTCTGTGAAAGATGGCAATCCTTTCAAGGCTACCAATGGTACGTTGTTGTGATTTGCAATCCTCAAAGGACTGACTTGATCAAATGGCACAAAAGACAGTCTTCTAGCCATTCTTGGTGATGCTGCAGTGGAACTTGAAGATGGCGGTTGTTCTTCTTCTACTGGTTGTTCAAGAACAACCTGCAATTGAAGTGCTGGAGGACTTTCTAAAGATTCTTGATCTGAATTAGGTAAATCAGTGTAGTAAGTGGGAGGAGCTGAACTTCTCTCAGATCTTCTTTTCCTTGGTCTTCCTAGCTTCCTACCCCTTTCTATAGGCTAGAAGGAGAGATCTTTTGGACATCTAGGTTCCCTCTGCAAAGTTCTGCCTCTCCTGGTATGTGACAACTGCAAATATGCAAACTCTTTTTCGCTCCTTATTTGGATTCTGTTCATGTATCACAAGGAGTCCCACCAGGTGTGCCAAAAACTGTTGAGGTTTAGAAATACCACCCAAACTCAGGTATTAGGGCTTAATAGTATTCTATCATAACAATGGAAACCTTCTCGAGTTGTGGGTGGACTTTGATTAAGAAGGATTCTTCAGATTCTAGGCCAGTTCCTATTGGATTTGGGTATCAATAATCTACTACTTTCTCCTGATTTTTTTGGAAGAAAAGGGAGAAATTTTAACTAAAATTGATTGAATAAAACTTGAAAGGTGATACACCAAATAAGATTCAGATTATTCAAAGGTTCAAACTGACCTTCACTTTCACATACCCTAATGATTTCTGCAAAATCCTTCATTGTCCAATACATAGGCTAACTTGAAAGTCACTACTAGGGATTTCACCACAAATAGTAATAATCCTGTCAACAGACATGCAGATTCTGTAAAATGTTATATCCTACAACCTAGAATAGGAATCAATACAATTCACTAATCTATGTTATAGAAATACTACACTTGAATGTAGAAGATTGAATAGGATTGATAACAAAAGATCATAACAAGATATATGAGAAATGGGCCAGCTTTATTCTTATCAAATTCTATGGGCAGTTACAAGAATGAATTTCAGAATAATGGCAAGGAATATATGCATCCTCTTGCACAAAATTGATACTCAAACATGAACTAAGTGGGTACAAAATGCATAAAGAAGGCTATAGGAACAAAATAGTTCACTCAAAACTCCTCTCTCCCAATTCTGAACCCCCTCCTAATGAAGCAAGAGCTCAGCTATATATCTCATAAAGCCCATTTTGAAAATCACTCCTCCCTCCAAAAAACCATCCAAAACAACAAGTTACTAATCCTAAGGCCTAATTAGTGCCTCAAATTAAGCCCTAAATTTAGCTGTAAAACTAGCCCCTCCAAAGTTGGTGTATGAAATACTTAAATCTTTCTACATAATTTACCAACTTATTACAAATACATTATAAGCTCATCTAAACCAACCCAAAAATGCATAAACCCCATTACATACATAACCCAATACCATGACATAAAACCCTAATTCTAACCGACATTATAGTCAACAACCCTAACTATTTGCAATAAACCTGACCCAGAGTCAAGCTAACTCCAACCTAAGTCGATCACAGCTCATGACCGACATGACAATATCCACTATGAAAAATCTCCATCTGTCGTGGCACCTAAAGTACTGTCGTAGCACTGCTTGGGGGATGTCAAGGCACTACAACTAATAGGGCATTGAATTGCTTTGTCAGTGGACTTGAAAAATTTGTAAAAACACTACATAATGTTTTAGCATCCCATTTGCATTTGGCTCTAAAGGAAAAGTTTAGGGTTTTCTATTGCGCCACCATGATTGTGGTTTGAATATGGAGGTTTGATGCCATGATTAATGGCACTATATCTACAATTAGATCTTTCTAAGAAGCTCGGGCTCTTTGTGTAACTAGGAGTCTCGAAACATTATATACCATTAAACATGGCGTTCTCTATGGATGCTTCGAATGCTTTCTAGTTTTTTGGGTCACTTTGCTCAAATCTGGATGATGGAGAACTCGGGCTCTGTGTAGACTATGAGTCTTCACCATGGTTTTCTCTATATGGCAACACATGGCACCTATTTGAAACTTGAAGAGCTCGGGCTCTTGGTGCAACTTTTGTATCTTCTTCTAAATCTTTAGCCATGACATATGGCACTTTTTCTGTAGTGTTTACTTGGCCACAGGTTTGAGATCTCGGGCTGTCAATACATGTTTTGAGATTTTCTCTTTACTTTGAGTTAACCAGTGTAGTCTTGGACTAAGTCTGAGTTGTGGTTGAAAGATGTGGAGTGATTACTTTGTGAACTCAGTCTTGAAGCTTGACATATTTTAGCCACACCTTCAGACTCATTCCAAGCTCATGGTGTACAATGAACTTGGCCTTCAACATTTCAAACTGGTCTGCAACTTTGACTCCATACCGTAACACATGGCGTATCTTCTGCATTTTGACTCCATCATGCTCACCTTGTTTAACACTAGATAAGTTATCCTCTTTCTTTTATTCACTCTCTTTTGCTTGTTTGAACTTGTTGTTACATCTCATGAATTAAAAAGTCTTAAGTTATGGGTTTTAGCTTTAATGCTTCTCCATGATTTACTACAATATTTCTAAGTTCTTAAAATATTTTACATCTTTTCAGCAGCAAATTGGGGATCTTTTGTTTTAATCCTTCTGTAGATTCCTTCTTTGTAGCATAAATTAAAAATGAGCTCCACTTGGAGTCACTCTTTGTTGCTTTTAATGTTGACAAAATTGGGATACCCACATGGCCATTACTGCATATCTGGATGTAAACTTTTGAAAAAAAACACATGCAAACTGTCACTCTCACTGAGATATTGTCTTTTTTTGGCTGTAAACTCTATTTAATGTTTTCTTCTAGAAGCTCGACAATAATGTCATAACAAAAAACATACTTCTTATTCTGTCGAGGCCGTGGACATTATTTATTGTCTGAGAAACATATAATGTTTGATGACCATAAATGTTTTAAATATAAAAACACTCTTTACTATTGGTGAAACCGTGGACATTTCTTTGTTGAATTGGGGATGTTACATGTTTGGTCTACATCATTATGTCTTGTATTTATTTTCCACTATTACTATCTGAATGTACTGAATACACAGTTCCTCTTGCTTGCAAAATAGTGTAAAAACAAAACACTCTGTTATTCCATTTTGTATAAAACATTACCCATGGGGTTCGAGCACGGGCTCATGACTCCCATGGGAAACATTCATGATATGAAGCTCATCCCAAACATGTACTTCCCCTGCTGTGCATATTCTCGACACCATCCCCTGCATACACTAAATTTTCAATAAGCATGAATAATAACATCATGTTAGTAGATGAATACACACTGTACTAATAACAACATGTTTTAGATGGTGGCCTCATATGTTACAATTATTTTAATACACCAGAATAGCACTGTCTGCCTTACACTCTGCATAAATCATTACTTCATATTCACATTAGGCATATGGATACTGTACTTTAATTCCTTTTCTGAAGACATGAATTACCACAACATTATTGAATCTTCAGTTGATTCAGATCTATTACATAAATACACCCTATTCTACTCCATTCTCATGAACATATGCATAAATGGATATCAATGTTTTAATGTGCATATTTCTTTTATTTTGTTTGCAGAAGTAGATATCACTGTATTGATCTCTTATCTCTTTAAACAATATTGTCATGATGTACTTGTTTAATGTCAATAGTTTATGCATATGTTTCTCTCATCTTGACACAATGTAGCTATTTTCTGTAAATGCACATTCTTGACAACATATAAATACATTGTTACTCCAATTCTTTGCACATTGTTTTTTTATTTGCAGCTCATATGAAGATTATCAATTCTGTCACATATCTTCGTTCTTTTGCAAACCATTCTATTATGTAAGCATAAATAGCAACAATTTATGACCCGAGACTAATGATATCATGATTGATCCTTAAGCATGCATTTTCCATAATTGACTCCCATTCATATGTCTTTTCTGCATTTGCATACTTACAGTAACAACATTACTTTCAATTCATCTTGCATAATGACAGTAAACATTTCACCTCCATTTCTGCATATCTCTTCTTAGGATCCTTTATTGACCATGTGTCTCCTGCAGCATCATTGTATGATTCTTCATGCAGTGTATCCTCCTCTTCTGCATCTGCATGAACTGTAACCTCTTGTGATGCACACAACTTTCTTGTATGTAATGCTTTATGTAAATTTTGAACATGGGCTCATGACACTCACTGTATTTCCTTTGTTATCTGCATTTAGTTACTTGTTTACCTATTGCATACATATCACCAATCAACCTGTTAGGTCAGCAAAGAAAATGAGCCAATTAATATTTGTGTGTGAGTGTCATATGAGATGACACTCATTCATGAATGTTGGTTGTTTTGTTTGTTTGTTAAACTAACAGGCTGATGTCATTTTAAAAAGATTTCTAAGATAGAAACACTAAGTCCGTTTGATTCAGATATCTGGTTTTGAAAATAAGAACAATATACATCCAAATGACCATTAATAGTAAAAGGTTTCATGTTTAAAAACAAGTCCCTTTAATACTATCTTTCATTTAGTGTGGATGCACATTTCCTTGTTACATTGAATTTACTAGATAGATATGAAGCATTGAAAGAATTGATTGTAGTTGTATGTTGTTTGTGTTTCATGCATTGCTTAGATCCAGCTGGATCTAACCCCATTTTCTCTCTCATGATGCAGGTGAATGACCCTAAAGAATTAATGAAGATGAAGACCTGAACCTGGAGACCTAAGACTTGACAGACAACCAGCTGACAATAACATACAATAAGGCAATGCATGAGACCCCTACTCCATACTTCTATCATGCTTTCTATTCTGCAAGCGTACTCTTTGATTGACATGAAATACTAAATATGAAAGGACACTTGTATACTACATTCAGTTTGAATGCACAATGTAATGATCAGTTATAAATTTGAAATTTTGAAATGTGGTCAATACTTAAAGTACAATAATGAAATCTGATAATGAATGCAATAATGAAATGTTAATAAACAATACGTGAACGATAGTGTTAATTGGACCCTTAAAATGCAATCTTTTCCTATTTGTGTTTATTTTGATGTATGCTATAATTTTGGGTAATAGAGTCCACATGGGGACCCAACACTCATTAGAGATCAAAAGGCCATAATGAGAACTAAAATAAATCTTATTTAAATCATTTGATCTTAAATGATTAAAACATACAAGTATTAAATGAAAGGTAAAAGATTAATATATTTAAATAATTTTTAATTGATTTAATATTAAAAAGGGGCATGAGTATGTGTAGAATCACATTGAAAAGTTAAGAAAGCATAATGAACAGTGGGCCCCATAGGTTTATGACGATTAAAATATTTGTGAGGCCTTTGCTACCTTGTGAATAAATGAATTTTAATGAAGTCCACGAGACCAACGGTCCAAGAGACTAAGATAGAACCAAGTAATCAGTTTGCTGAAGTTTCTCCAGGTAGGCCCTTTTATTGTGGATCCTTGTTAGAAGCTAAGTGAAATTGTCAATCTTCCTGCGAGTGTGTGATAAAATGTTCCTAGAACAAATGCTTCCCTCTAGCAGCATCGCGGGCAGAAGTGTGAAGCCCTAATTTGTCTTGTGAGGTTGCGGGTTCATGCTCAACAGATAATCATTGGTGCATTGAAAAATTCCTTAGCCTATGCCCACATTCCTCCCTTCTTGTATGCAAAGAAGAGCTTTGGATCGTTGTATGGAAAACCATCAAAGCATAAACAATAGGTAAATTTTATTGTAGTGATGGTTGCGCTGGTAGACAGGGATGCAATTTTGAAATGGAACGGGAGGGTATCTAAATTTGTTTCCACATAATAACCAAAATGCATTCTATTTTCTGCTGTAAATACAGATGTACAAATAGATTTGTGGAAAAGGATTTTGAAACTTTCAAGCAAATCCATTGACGGGTGTAAAGCTAAACCTCCATTTTTTTCCAATATCTTCCCTCGCGAGCTATCGAGCCAGTTTCATGGTGGATTTTGGATGCAGAGATAGGGAACGTCTCTTTTTTGCAAGAGACCTCAATATTTTTCACCTCACAGTCTGAAATGAGTCAGAATTTTTGAAGTAGAAGGTTTGCCGCAGTTGCAAGGGACAAAAATGCAAAATATGTATTTGGTGTAAAGTCTTAAATAGATTTCTAAGAAAATGCAATATGTAGCCTAGTGTTGTGAGTTGCAGAAAAAGAACAATGGTATGGGGATTTTTTCCAGATGCAATGGTTGGAAATGCCTTGGAAAATTTGTATGTAAAATGTGAAGGCCCTGGTAAAGTGCGTTGACTGATTTTAGAATCCCTTATTAAAATTTGATGTCTTGTAATACAATTAAATCACAGACCCAATGTCCTCCTAATCATTGAAATGGCTTATTCTAAGCACTTACTATTGATTGCGGGATCATTATAAGTGGTAGTGTTTTCTAGTGTCCTTAATATGCCTATAATATGGAAGTTGAGGGACAAGGCAGGGATATCCTTTGTACACGGGTCTCTGTTAATTTTTGGAAAAGGAGAATAGTTTATTATTTTCTTAAGTTGTTCTTAAGTTACAGATAAGAGCCTCAATACAACATCAAACAGTTTTGTGTCACTCTATGGCGGTGACTATAATTTCTCTATTTCTTCTTTACATTTCTTTTAAGGCCATTTTTTGAATCTTGAAGAGCTGCAATGAAGTAAAAAGAGGAGTGAGAAAAGGAATGGAAAGATAATTATTCTAGTGAAGACAATATACCAAAGAAAAATGATAGATTTTGTGGCTTTACAAACAATGGGGATGTGCTACTGTCATATGAGAGATTATCTCATCTAAAATTAACTAAGGGAAATCAGTTTTACCTTAGAAGGAATGATAATGTGTCATGATCTCGATTTTTCAAATAATTGGTCTTCATTTACAGAAACTATTTTACCAAAAGGGTAAAATGCAGTGTTGTGGTTATCCTCATCTAGTGAATATTTTTACTCATTGGTAAGTTTGTCATGGTAAAGGGATAAAAGGAAATTTAATATAGGAATTATGCATTCACAAATGCCTTGCAAATAGAGTGCATATATTTTTGGTAAAAAAACAAGCAATAAACAAAATATTTTCATTTTTAAGGTAATCATAAGGGAAAAATGGAGAGATTAAAGAGAAAACAAAATACAAATATTTTTATTGCAGCACAAGGAATCAGATTTTTCAGTTTGAGGGAAAAGATGACAAGGAGGAACAAATTGAAGAAAAGAGGACAAGTGGCAACATCAAGGACAATCTGGACTCTTTCCTTTTTCTACTTGTTCTTTCTTCTCTCCTTGTATGGGGGTTCCAATATTTTATGGTCCCAGTAGCAAGTATTAGCTAAGAATGAACAACATTGTAAATTCTTTCCATAGAGAAATTTAGGTGAATTTGTGTTAAGTCTTGTGAAGGTTTTTGAGTTTGTAGGTTGTATTGAATATTGTTTGGTAGAGACAGAAGAGGGTTCTTTTGAAATATAGTGCTGGTTCAAATCTCTCCAGTGTGTAATGTTGTCATGTTTTGAATGAACAGAATCAAGGGTTTTATTCATTCAATGCATTGTTGTGATGTATGTAATCTTTCTTTCATGATTTGATCCAAGGGATTAATTAAAGGCTTGATCAAGATTGCAGATCTGACAGGGTTATCCAGGGATTGTGATAAGTAAGCTAGTCTGGAATTATTGCTAAAGGAATATTGTAAGGCAATATTTCTTAGATCATATGCTATGGATAAAAATCTCTTATAAGATGTTGTATTTCTGATGACTGAAATGCCTAATGAGATAAGGCACCGATCTTAGCTATTGTGATTTTTCAAGTGTGTTGTCATTCAAACTCATGTTGTTTCTTTCTGCAATAAAATTGATTAAATCATGAATATCTTTAGTTTTGTTGTATGTATTTAAGTTATTTTATCTCATGCTCCAATCAGGTTGATGTTCAATGGGTAATTAGCCATTATCTAGTATATAACAGTTGTGTTGAGATTCTTATGAGATTTTTGCTTATTTTAATGTCAATCATAAGTTTAGTATGTATTCAAAGGCATTAAAGGGAGTCCTCCCCTTGGTTTTGCAGAACCTAAAGTGTAGAGGGATAGTTCAATGTCCCTATTAGTTGGTCCAGTCCTCTTAAGAATTTGAACATTGGAGTTGGCTTCTCTATAGAATGTATTGAAGAGTGCATTGGTAGCTTATAAGTGTAAAACCTTTTCAGGAACCAATATATTGCTTCAACTTTTTCCCTTCTTTATCTTATACTTATTACCTTGCACGTCTTTGAATGTATGAGAGTTATTTGATTAGAATTGAGGCTTTAGTTCCTCTCTTGCTTAGACGTCTCAGTGAATGAATCCCTTCTCTTTTCCATCCTGTAGGTATCATAAAGATGTGGGACTTGGGTCTCCATCATCTCAATAGATTCAATCTTTTGTCATACCCAGGCAATGGGGAATCTTACCTTGCCTCTTCCTTGTGCCTTGAATTCTTTTGGTAGGATCATGGGGTGAGCTTTGCCGAATCTCTAAGTTGTGACTTCTTGGAATTCATGAAAATTGAGTAACTCCATAAAGTTCAACTTCCCCTATTGTCTCTCCCCAAACTTGAAAATTCACGCTTCAAAATTTTGAACTTCTTCAATGTCATCCATGATTTGCCTTATATTTTCCTTGAACTGAAACATCTATTGCAAATCATCTTTTGCATTCACCGTGGTCAAAATTCCCATGACTTGTTGAGAAATATTCTTGGTAGAATATAAATTCTCTTTGTTCTCATCTTCATATAGTTGCAAGTCAATCCTATCGAAGAATTTCTCTAACTCATCGGTAAATCCTATTTAAGAATTTCTACAATCACAAAGGACGCCTCATCAGCAATCTTTAATGAAAACATGAAATTAAAATAGAATAACTAAGTCTACAAGAAAGGAAGTTTCAATTGACTCTAAAAAACACACAAACAGAAAAGAAGCCAAAAAGGGGAAAAAGAGGGAAAAACACCAAACGTTGACTCAACCAACATCCAACTATCGGGAGCACATGGGCCCATAATCTGACTCGCTAGATTCCTAATCCAATCGACCAAAAGGCTAAATGACCCAAAAAAGGGGGTCCCCATTAGGCCAAGTGGCCGAAATGGGGCGTGTGTTGTAGAACCACAACAAATAACCCATAAAGAAAAAAAAGGGAGAAATGACCGAGGTATTTCTATATTAGCAAACAAATTTTGGAAATCTGTCTTGCAATAACCCAAACATAAGAACCATCATTGGAAATATTCTTTCACTAACTCTCAAAATTGAAGTCTCTTGTCGTTTCTTCTAGTGTGTGTACTTGTGTTCCTTCAACCTTTTCACGAAGATAACTTAGAAAAATATCAGCCAAAATCAACCTTCAGAATGTTGACAAGGGCTTCCCAAGAAGAGCTTGGCTTCTAGTAAGGAATCCATAGCCCCAAATTTTTTTCCCCTGAGTCCCAATCTAACCTTTCTCTAGTTCCAGTTAGGCGTCCATAGCCCAGGTAGAGATTGCTAGAATCACCCTTCTTTGTCTTCTGATGATATTTGAAGCAGAGGTATTTGGAGGATTCTCTCATTGGAATTATTTCTTCTTTCTTGATTGGTGACCGATTTAGGCCACTTGTTCTTTGATCATGCTACTTCTTGAATTCCTTCATTTTATTGCTTTTGATAAACCTGGGCAGCACATAGACTATGCTACCTTAGTATAAGATTCTGAACACTGTAGCGACCAATGCTTTGAATGATTCATTTTGCTTTCACATTCTTCTCCTTTTTATCCCCTCTTTACTTACTCTTTTTTTTAGTCAGGTTGCAGATGGACAAGGGTTCTGGGATTGGTGGGGTGCCTATGTCAACATGCAAATGCTGGCTCTAACTAACAACCACCCAAGAAACCAACATTTCTAATGTCATATTTTAATATATCTCATGATTTAGGATGATCAACATTAAACATCACCTTTCTTTCCAGAAAAAGGTATCACCATTTCTGATCCCCGTGTACAACTTCTTGCAAGATACATCTCTTTGGAAATTTTAACTAAGAAATACCTTTGCCTCTCATCGAGGACCAATTGGGATGGACCACTTATCGGGAACAAACTTGACAAAACACACTTACCCTAAGACTGACAAAAAAAAAGGAAGAAAAACAACCAAGAAAAAAATAACAAAGAAAGACACGCTGACAAAAAAGAAACAAGAAACAAAACTAACTAGTAAAACATAAAGAAAAAACTAACACCTACCAATTCAAAATTAAAGATAAATTATATACAAAAGACTTAGAAAAAAAGCATATGAGTTACTGGTTGATTGATTTTCCTCTCCATGCAGTAGCAATAACTCACGTTGTATAGTTCTAAGGAATGCAAACTCATCTTTGTACTCAGAAAAATAAAATTTAGACAATTTTTGTTCAAATTCTGGGTATAAATGATATAAAAATAGAAGTTGTGGCAACTCTCCATGATCATGGTTAATCCAAAAACAATTATTTTCACCCTTAACATTATATTTAAATTGGAAATGATCAAACTGTAAGGGATAATGGAAACATACCACCTAATTTAGTGAGTTCCCAATCATGGGAGTATACTCACACAACATCATTTATTTTTCTAGAGGTCCTAACTCAGGGTACACCACTCTATCCTCATTAAGTACATGCACACCATAAGAAAACATAGGCATTGGTGATGTATGATACCTGCCATTACAACAAAGTTCAAAAGAAAATCATCAAGACTGTGATCCTTTCTATAATCATCATTAGTCCTAAATAATAAATCATCACATTTGACCGTATTAGGACTAAAAAATTCAACCATACACATGTAATTTGAATTGTAAGAATAATTAGTATCATCAATAGAATCATTGTCTCCCTCAAGCCTTAAAGAAACATGCTCAAAATCACCCTCACCTTCTAAAGCAATCTCCCAAGCTAGCATGAAGTCATGAAAACTTACTTCTAGATGTAGATCAAACAGATGAACTCTGCATGAATTGGCTACTACAAGGTCTGATATATGCATGGAATACCCATAAATAAACATTTCTTTATGTACCTCATCCGATGATAGAGACATAGAGTCATCTTGTTTGTCGATTGGTAATTCCTAAGAATCATCTAGCCCATGGCATGATTTGTTATCTCCATCACATTCTTGTAAATAATCATCAACCAAATGCATTAGATCAATAACAATAGAGTTATGAAAACACACCCTCATTCCACATTTTTGGCCATGTGTGACTGTTGCAGACCCTAGGACAACCCTTTGATCATCCTTTTGAACCTCTTGTATCTCCCACATTTTATTTTCATCATGATTAGCATTTAAAAAATAAAGGGAATCACCACTCATGATTTCATGAGAATAAACTTCTTCTTTTTCACTTATCATGAAAATGTCTATAAATTCATTTTTAATTCTCACCACCATTCTTTTGTATGATGACAACTTTAACTTCCTCATCAAGCAAGAAAATATCTTCCAGAGTCTCATGGGTTTGATCACACTCATCTTCTTCCTTCCTTGATTGATTATCCCGATGATCCACTATAGGAATTAATACCTCTTCAACAGTCATCTTTCCTTTCAAATAGAAGTCCATCTTTTAAAGGAAAATAAGGCAATCCACCTCACAATGTTTGTTTGTGAGGTGTATCCAATTCTTGCAACCTCTCATTTAGTTTATGATAATGACATAGGAATACCCAATTCTTGCAACCTCTCATTTAGTCTACTTTGTTCAAGTGGAATATCTTCCCAACATAGATTATGAGTATCCACATCTTCATCATGTGAACCTTGATCATTCTCAAAAGAGTCATAAGAATTACCTTGTAAATATTACAAATATTTTTTCATTGTTGATCCTTTGTGGCAATATGTTTGGGGTAGCATTGAATATTCCTCATCTTCTTAGATTTTTCCATCATTTCTTGATACTTGATGATTGTTTTTTGCGGAAAAATCATTGGGTAACTTGACCTCTTGATTGCTGTAAAATCTTAGACCCATTTCATCTTCATTGTTGTACCACTTATCATTCTCATATGACTGGCCAACAAGCTCTCCGTCTAAAGAATCATCATGAATTGATGCATTAAGTGTTGGACGATGACATATAACTGATTGAATGTTTGAAGATGATAAGTTGATCATTGAAATGTAGAAATATAATGCAAGACATTAAATCAGTTAGTGGATTGTATTGTCATTAATGTAAACTTGATATAATTTGATCGGTTATATACAAAGTGTCAAAGACTTCAGAGAATCAAAGAGATAAAGATTATTCTTTCAGTAATGCATAAAATATCAGCATTCACTAAGTGACAACAAACATCGACGGTTAGTGGAACTTGACAGAAAGAGAAACCTGAGAGAAAATTCACAGTGATGCCCAAGCAAGAATACCGACAAGCATTACCGATGAGCAGAATCACAAGCACACCCGACGGCCAGAATTATAGTGTTACCCGATGGAAAGACAACCCCGATGGGAAGACAACAATGACAGAGAAGCCCAAGGAGAATTGAAGTGTTGACCAAAGCTATCAAAGAGTTAAAACACCGAAAGGAACTAAAGTTCAGAAATGACAAACTACTTAGCTGGAAAAGCTAAAGATAGACTTAACTTGTTGTTAACATTTTTTTAATTGACAAGTTAAAGCTAGAGATAAGTAAAATATTTAAAGATGTTTTATCCAGTTGTCATGGAGAAATCTACAGGATAAAATTGGAGCAAAGCTTTAAAGAAAGATTGGCTAAGATTGCAGATCATACCAAGAACAAGAAAATCAAGAAGTGAGAAATGGTGATATCATGTCTATAAAGAGACAATATAATTCATTATGAATTAGGGGAGTGAATAGGAAAGAGGATTATGAAGAGAAATTGATGAAGAACAACTTCATACAGTCCTAATCAATCAAGCTGAGGAGAAAGAGCTAAAGATTTCTGTGGACACCAAGAAACAGAGAAGCACAACATCACCGAGAAAAAATAAGTGGAGCAAAGGTATTGAAAAGATACATTCATCAGAAAGGTATTATGAGCTTACAATGGATTTGAAAATCTGCAAGTCTAAGTTGTATGTGTGAACAGATCATTTACTATTTCAGTTTAACCATTGATTCAGAAAGCATCTTGACCGAGAAGGACTTAACAATCCTTTTTATATTGAGATACATCCCAAGGAGTATCAAAAAGTTTGATCGTGAAGATAGAATGAGATGCCAGACACCATTTGACAAACTACACTAGGTTTGGTCATAGAAGGTAGCATAGAGATGCCCGATATCAAGTGAAAAACTATTCTATTCAAATCCTCTAAAAAGGTCACACCTAACACTGTGTTTGTAACCTTTAACAGGGTTAGATCTTTACCAAGCTTAGTTTAGAAGAGTGAAAATTTTGGGTTACCGGTCCCAAGTGGTTTTTTCCTTAACAAGGTTTTCACGTTAAAAACCCATGTGTCAATGTGTTTATGAGTCATTACTTTAGTATTTTTCATTACATATAACTAATTCTAGATTGATTGGTATACACTAAGCAATTTACTATTTTTCAGTAAATGAAAGACTTATAATCGGTAAACAGTAAGAATAAGGTTTAACAATGAACTCCGAGTAGTAGTTATTTGTTAAGATTGTTTGAAGGCATTCATCTTGTAGGACTGAAGATAACTAGAGGTTCAATATTGTGGTACTAAGTTTTTGGGTTGATTTATTGGAATATTTTTGAGGCCACTGATTCACCACCCCTCTCAATTATTATAACAATTGGTATCAAAGATTGTGTTCTTAGAAAGGGAGTTTAACAGCTCAAGCAAAAGATCAAAAGATGAACAAACGAGATGTGCCCAAGTTGAATAAAGACAACTTTGCATCATGGAAAAGCAGAATAAGACTCCACTTATCAGGTATTGGTAATGATGTTACTCAACACCTTGATACTTAATATGTGTTGCCTACAGGACCTTACACACTTGAGCAACTGAGGGAAAAGCATGAGAATAATTGCATGATGATAGAACTTTCTTCGTCACTCTCTGATGCTGAGTTTCAAGATGTAAAAACCTGCACCTCTACAAAGAAAATGTGGGATAAATTGAAGCTGGTACATGGAGGAGATGCTAATGTACTAAGAGCGAAGGCATGAAGCCTAAGAGGGAGGTTTGATGACCTAAGGATGAAAGAAGGAGAAAATATTACTCAGTATAGCTGCAGAATCAAAGAGGTAGTCATTTCTATCCAAGGAGTTGGAGGTGTACTTGAAGAAGAGATAGTGGTAAGTAAAACCCTAAGAACCTTACTTCTTGTATATGCTATTAGAGTATCTACTATACCAGAAATGAGAGCAATTGCAAACAATAGAGTTACTCTAGATAGTCTGATTGGTAGACTAAATTCATTTGAGATGAATAAATTTGATAACAATGTCTTACCATCTATAGAATCTGTATTCAAATCTTCTTTGAAAATAAGTAAGTCAAGTCATAGACACACTATTAGAAATGATAGTGAAAGTGATAATGAGGATCAAGGACTTGATGAGATTGAAGCACTAATGGAAAGAAGATTGCAGAGAGGCAAAGGTAGATACAAAGGTAAATTTCCACTTGTATGTTTTAATTGTAAATAGGTTGGACACTTTTTTGCAAGATGTCCTAACAAAAGAAAAGATGTTAGAAGTAATGACAGATCATATGAAAATAATTTTGACCGAGGTGATAATAGAGATTACCGAAGAAACTGACAATTTGACAAAAGAGATACCCGAGACTACAATGAAAAAGGAAATAAAGCTTGATACTTGGTTGAGAATAGAGCTGATGATACTGACACTGAATCTAATGAAGACATTGAGATGGTATTTGTAGATATTAAGGATGATTCAAACAAAGAAGAAGAAAGGTATGTAGAGACTGCACTCATATCTAAGGTTAGAAAGAGTGATGTCTGGATTATAGATAGTGGTTGCACTCACCACATGACTAGTGATAAACAAAAGTTTGAAACTTTTGAATACTATAATGGTGGATCACTAAGAATGGGTAATGACACACCTTGTCCAGTTGAAGGTAAAGGAACCATAATGTTGAATAACCTGATCAAATGTGAAAATGCTTATTGGGTAAAAGGATTGAATTATAATATGTTGAGTGTTTTATAGTTGAATAAAATAGGTCACCAAGTAGCATTTAAGAATAAAAGGGAAAAGATCTTCAATGAATCAGGAAGGTTGATCTGAACTGGTGAGAAAACAAAAGGTAACCTTTTCTATCTTGATGACATTAACACCACTTGTTTAATGGATAGAAACAAAGACATATGGTTGTGGCATAAGATATTGTGTCATGTGAATTTTGACAACATGATAAAGATAAGCAATAAAAGAAGAGTAAGAGGCTTAGCGAGCATGTCAAAGCCCGAACACATCATGTGCTAGAATTATCAAAAAGGTAAGATGACAAAGTCTAGTTTCAAGAGTAAAGCCCATACATCTAATGCAATTCTAGAATCAGTCCATACTGATTTATGTGGACCCATGAGAACAAAGAGCTACTATGGAGATAGATATTTCATTCTCTTTGTAGATGATTATTCTAGAATGATGACAGTTATGTTCTTAAAAGATAAAATAGAAGCATTCAAGATATTTAAATGGTATAAGGCTATAGTAGAAAAGAAAAGTGGTAAGGAATTGAAATGCTTAAGATTAGATAGAGGAGGGGAATTTATTTCAGATGAATTCACTAACTATTGCAATGAGCATGGAATTAAAAGACAAGTTTCTGCACCAAGAACACCACAACAGAATGGAATCGCTGAAAGGAGAAATAAATCAATTGTTGATTGTGCAAGAAAATTGATGATTGAGAAAATCATCAATCAAAATTTATGGAGGGAAGCTCTCATTACTGCTATCTATACATTGAACATAGTACAATTGAAGAAGGACACAAAGAAGACACCCTATGAGATTTCATGGTAAAATTACACACCCAATGTAAGTTACTTCAAAATCTTTGGTAGTCAAGGTTATATTTTGAAAGATGAAAGAAATGGAAAGCTTGAATCCAAAAGTGATGAAGGTATCTTTCTAGGGTAGTCCACCAAAAGAAAGGTTTATAAATGTCTTAGCAAGTCCTCTAACAAAATCATTGAAAGTATAAATGTAAGAATAAATGAATTTGTGCAGAAAAGAATGATAAGGAAAGTAGAAAAGAACCAAAAGACTACAATAGGTTTGTTTACACTGAAGAACATTAAAATCTACTTGAGAAACAGTGCATTGCTCCCAATAAAAAAAATATTACACCCGAGCATCATGCTGCAATTACCAAAAATCTGGAAAATACTCAAGATGATGTACCGAGCGATGGAGATTAGAATGAAGGTCAAGATGATAATAAGAATGATGGACAAAGAGTTGAACCAAAAATTTCTAACTATGTCAGAAGACATCATCTACAAAATCAGATCATAGGAGACAAGAAGGCTAGAATGAGAGAAAGAAGTAAGTCACTAAACACTAGATGTTTACTTTGTGATTTTGAGCCTAAATCTGTTAATACTGCACTTGAAAATGAAGAATAGGTCAGTGCTATGAATGAAGAGATAGAACATATTGAGAAGAATAGTACATGGACACTAGTACCAAGACCTGATGACAAGAATGTCATCGGTACCAAATGGATATTCAAAAACAAGCTGAATGAGAATGGAGAAATCACGAGAAATAAAGCAAGATTAGTATGAATGGGGTATGCACAACAAGAAGGTATTGATTATGGTGAAACCTTTTCACCCATTACTAGAATAGAAGGAGTATGAATTATTCTTGCTTATGATGCATACAAAGGATTCAAGGTATACCAGATGGATGTCAAATCTATTTTCCTAAATGGAATACTGGAAGAAGAAGTATAAATTGAACAACCAGAAGGGTTTGTTGATCCAGACAAGAGAAACATGGTATGTAGACTAAATAAATCCTTTTATGGATTGAAACAAGAACCTAGAGCCTAATATGAAAGACTTCACTCCTATATCATAAGCATTGAATTTGTAAGAACAAGTGAAAAAAAATCTATACTTAAAATAAGATACCAATGGTAATATTCTAATTGCTGAAATATTTGTTGATGATATCATATTTGGGGGAAATGAAATGTTATGTAAATCCTTTGATAATGAAATGAGCAAAGAGTTTGAAATGTCTATGTTTGGGGAGATCAAATTCTTTCTTGGTCTACAAATTCTTCAACAAGATGCAGGCATATATATCACTCAGTCCAAATACGTTAAGGAAGTGCTGAAGATATTTAAGATGGAAGATTCCAAACCAGTTGGAAAACCTATGGCAACAGGATGTAAGCTGACAAAAGAAGACAAATCAAATGAGGTAAATCAGACCTTGTATAGATCAATGATTGGAAAACTAATGTATGTTGTTCATACCGGACCATATATAGAACATGCAGTTGGAATAGTTGCAAGTTTCTTTGCTAATCCCATAGAATCACACATAAATGTTGTCAAGAGAATTCTGAGATATCTAAACAACACCAAGGACTATGGCTTATGGTATAAAAGAGAAGGAAAATTTGAGCTTCAAGTCTATACAGATGCTGATTGGGCTGGAAACATTGATGACCGAAAGAGCACAACTGGAGGAGCATTCTTCATGGGTGATAGACTTGTCACATGGATCAACAAGAAGCAAGGATGCATCTCACAGTCTACTACAGAAGTAGAATATGTGACTGTTGTAGCAAAGTGTTCTAATATTGCATGGATCAAACAGTTGCTGGAAGGTATGAATATGAAGATTCTTGAACTAGTGATTATCTATTGTAATAATACCAGTACAATAAACATATCAAAGAGTCCAATCATGCATGCTAAGACTAAGCATATTTCTGTCAAGTATCATTACTTAAGAGAACAAGTGCAAGAAAAAGAGGTGATACTAGAATATGTTCAATCAAAGGAACAATTAGCTGACATATTTACCAAACCATTGTCGAAAGATACATTTGAGTACCTAAGACATAGACTAGGGGTCCAACCCTTGTCTATCGATGATTAAGATGACTAGGTAATTGTATCAGCTTATACACACAATTAGAAGATCATTCATGTTGATGCAAGCACAAAGATGGACTGAAAAGATACATCTGTACACAACAAGGTACATACTTACACTGAACACCAGAGTCACTGTATTGCTGATGGATAGGGAAATTCAAGGAGAATATTATAAAATGGGATGGAAGATGATATGGAAGAATTCTTTGGAATTATTGTCAAAGGGAGAGATTATCTCATTATTAGGAATTATCCATGGAGATAAGTTCCTAAGAATTCAAAGGGAGAGTTAATCATTATCCAAAGAGAGAGATTACATATGAAATATCCATCAAAGGGAGAGAAGTAACATAAGGGAGAGAATACATACTAAGGGAGAGATTGTTGTAAAAGGAAAAAGAGATGATCAAGGATATGAATATTCAAGACAGAGCACATATCAGGGACAAAGACAAAAGCTGCTACATCTATCTAGTAAATGGATTAAATATTGAAGATGAAACTCTACAAGAAATAAATCTAAGCTATATAAGCTTACCAAAAACCAGACATTTGTAGTGGTTATAAAACTAAAAGAGTTAGGAGAGATCGATGATATATAACTGATTGAATGTTTGAAGATGATAAGTTGATCACCGAAATGTAGAAAGATAATGCAAGACATTAAATCAGTTAATGGATTGTATTTCCATTGATGCCAACTTGATATAATCTGATCAGTTATATACAAAGTGTCAAAGACTTTAGAGAATCAGAGAGATAAAGATTATCCTTTTAGTAATGCATAAAAAATTAGCATTCACTAAGTGACCAAAAACACCGACGGTTAGTGGAACCCTACGGACAGAGAAACCCGAGAGCAAAGTCACAGTGATGCCTAAGAAAGAAGACCGACAAGCATTACCAATGAGAAGAATCACAAGCATTACCGAAGGCCAGAATTACAGTGTTACCCGACGAACAAACAACCCTGACGGACAGAAAACACCGGCGGAGAAGCTCGAGCAGAACTGAATTGTTGGCCGAAGCTATCAAAGAGTTAAAACACTGAAAGGAGCTAAAGTTCAAAAATGAAAAAATACTTAGCTGGCAAGAGTTAAAGATAGAATTAACTGGTTGTTAACATTGTTTTCATCAACAAGTTAAAGCTAGAGATAAGTAAAATATTTAAAGCCGTTTTATCTAGTTGTCATGGAGAAATCTACAGGATAAAAATGGAATAAATCTTTAAAGATAGATTGGCAAAGATTGCGGATCATGCCAAGAACAAGAAAATCAAGAAGTGAAAAATGGTGATATCATGTCTATAAAGAGACAATCTAATTCATTATGAATTAGGGGAGTGAATAGAGAAAGAGGATGCTGAAGAGAAACTGATGAAGAACAACATCATACAGTCCCGATCAATCAAGCTGAGGAAAGAGATAAAGATTTCTACAGACATAGAGAAACAAAGAAGCACAACATCCGTGAGTAGAAAGAAGTGGAGAAAAGGTATTGAAAAGATATATTAATAATAAAGGTATTATGAGCTTACAATAGATCTGAAAATCTGCAAGTCTAAGTTATATGTGTGAACGGGTCATTTACTGTTTCATTTTAACCATTGATTCAGAAAGTCTCTTAGCCGAGTAGGACTTAAAAATCCTTTCTATATTGAGATACATCCCAAGGAGTACCAAAAAGTTTGATCATGAAAATAGAATCAAATGCCATATACCATTTGAAAAACTACACTGGTTTTGGTCATATAAGGTAGCATAGACATGTCCGATATCAAGTGACAAACTATTCTATTTAAATCCTCTAACAAGGTCACACCTAACAGTGTGTTTGTAACCTTTAACAGGGTTGGCTCTTCACAGAGCTCAGTTTAGAAGAGTGAAAATTTTGGGTCATCGGTCCCAAGTGGTTTTTCCCTTAATATGGTTTCCACGTTAAAAATACATGTGTCAATGTGTTTATAAGTCATTACTTTAGTGTTTTTAATTACACAAATAATTTTGGATTGATCGATATACACTGAGCAATTTAGTTTTTTTTGATAAATGAAAGACTGCTAATTAGTAAACAGTAAGAATAAGGTTTAACAGTGAACTCCGAGTAGTAGTTATTTGTTAAGATTGTTTGAAGGCATTCATCTTGTAGGACTGAAGATCTAACTAGAGGCTTAATATTGTGGTACTAAGCTTTTGGGTTGATTTATTGGAATATTTTTGAGGCCACTGATTCACCCCCCCCTCTCAGTTATTCTAACAATGGAGTATGACAAGAATATGACAATATAGTCAAAGGAGAATCATTGAGAGATAAAATACTTGCATCCAAGGTTTTAGCATGGAAATTTTGAATCCAACTTTGATCTTGAAAATGATTGATCTTATTCTTGCTATTGGCTGATTGCATCATTTGGATATCATGAAAGTTGTAATTTGTCGAATAAGATGACTACAACTGATTTAATGTGTTGAATGGATTGACATAGGGATGAAATGATTGAAAACATTCAATCAATTTCATATTGAAACTTCCATCAGGACTATTTGTACCATTTGTAACATCACATCCACATTGTGCCAAAAATAGAGCCTTGTCGAATGCATCATACAAGGTAGAAATCTCAGCAAAAGATCTAATTGTGCTTACAAATGAGATATCCAAACACCATAAATATTGTTCTTTAAACATCAAATAATGCACCATCCTTTTTGAATATTTAACCCTTTGATACATGAGAAGGAATCGATGATTAAACTGGGCAATAGATTCTTGAGGTGTCCTTCTCATGTAAAAAAATAGAATAAATAATCTCGCACACTCACATTGAGATCAAATTGAATTAAGAATAAATCCTTTAATTCAACCCATGAGAAAATAGATTTGGATGAAAGTCTCACATACCATTGAAGTGCTACACCTTGAAATGTCTTTACAAATAGATTGCAAACAACATATTCATGTTCAATTTCAAGAAAAAACATTAGATCCTTGTAAATCCTCATATGGTTTATATAATTTTGTCCATTATTGGGGAAGAACAATGGAATCCTATTATTTGCATGTAAAGGAATCTCATGGAAACCTCGTGGTATACACAAAGGACTACCAATTGAAGCTAGATCTCCTCAAGATCCAACCCATTCAAGTGTGCATGTAACCGTGAATTCTTTTCATTTGGCCCTCCTTCTAGCGCCACTTTGTTGGCATGAAGATGGAGGCTTTGCATGCCACCAATGCTTTGATTTTTGAAATTGAACTCCAAGAATGAAATTTAATTGGCCCTCCTTCTAATGCCACTTCTGTTGAGCATTGTCTTTACACAAGTCAATTGCTAGGATTTTGAGATTCAATTTCCTCTCTTGAAAGAATAACGAAGTTATTCCCAAGGTTCTCCATGGTCATGGTACAACCTTCTCGGTAAACTCAGTTGAAGATAAATGTGAATGTTGACAAGGAGGTCTTTGCTGGTACTTTCAAGACGCCAAAATGAAAAACAACTTTAGTACTTGTTTTTGTATTTTCTAATTTAACAATGCATGCAGCTTACTAATCATGAAAATCTATGCTAAAACTTATGATGATTATCTATTTATCCAGATTATCAAAGAAAATCATTTAAGATTTGGGTAACAAGAGTTTAAAAAAATTTGCTGGAAATAAAATCTTAACAGGAATAAACTATTTCCGAAACTCCCTTGCAAATTAAATGATGGAAAGATTGAAACCCACTAAATATGAATCAGACCATGTCGCGATTCTATACCCAATAGATGCAATCATTTGGAGAGAAATGTATCAAGATTCAAGATTTTCAAAATCAATCAAAATTGTGAAGCCACAATCATGTGCACACACACAAGATAGATTTATTGTTGAACCAACAAAATTATCTTTCCCAATCATTCATCACAGAAAGATAGATGAACAATAGAAAACTCCAATTAAACCAATTGCAGATCCAAAATACAATAAACACAATTGGCTCTTTGAAAGAAATGAACAAGTAAATGCAAATTCATCAATTTCCCATAGAAAATAGAAAATATAACACCGTGAATGAAGTACAAATTGTATATATTTATTGCATAAAATATCTGACCTTGATTACATTGTTCTAATACAATATATAGTGCTTTGATTTACAAAACTTTGAACCCCAAAACTAGGGTTTCAACTACTCTAAAATAGTGAAATAAATCTAAAACTAGAGCTAATTAAAGCAAAACTATTGCTGAACTAACTACTAACAAGTTTGCATGGATCCTTGATCCATTTACATTCAATTTTCCCTAACAATTAGGTAAAGATTTCTCAGAAGAAGAGAGAATTGAACTAGAGCTCCACCGTTTTTAACTGGAGTCTTCAGTTTAATCTTTGAGTTCTTCCTTGGAGTTTTCATCTGGGCTTGTCTTTGCGTGGGCAACTAATGGACAACATATAGTTAGTTCAAAATAAACCTAAGTCCATAGGAAAAATGATCTAAGAATCCTTCTTCATGCAAAAAAATCTTCTTCACACTGGAATGTCCCAGAAATTTGGACCTCGACCTTTACTCCAAAAAATGGAGATCTAAAAATTAGCTGAGTGTGGATTTTTAGGACCCCTGAAGTTTTGGGGTTGTGGACATCTCTGAAACTCTAAAACTCCAAAAATCTCATGATTGAAAAATGGCTAAGTCCAAAATGACTTGGTTTAGGATTTTTGGGGTTCTTGATATCCTTGAAAATTTCAGAGGTTGAGACCCTGAAAGTTTGTAAACATTTCATTGTTTTCGCCCGAAAGTCCAAAAAAATTTCACGGTTTCAGAGTTCTGAAGGTGTTGATATCTCCAAAAATTTTGAAGGTCGAGACCCCAAAAGTCTAAATTTTTTTTTTGTTTTCACCCGAAAGTTAGAAAACATTTCATGGTTTCAGAGTTTTGGGGGTGTTGATATCTCCGAAACTTTCAAAGGTCTAGACCCCAAAAGTCTGAAAACATTTTATTTTTTTTCAACCCAAAAATATTTTGTGGTTTCAGGGTTTTAGGGGTGTTGGTACCTCTGAAAGTCTGAGAATTGACTCTTGAAACTCCGAACTCTGAACCTTTGAACTCCAAACCTTGAACTCTGAACCTTTGAACCTTGAACTCCAAAACTTTAAACCTCCGAACCTTGAACTCTGAACCTTTGAACCTTTGATAACTGAAAAATGGCTAAGTCTTCTGCTAGGATCCTAGGGTGAGCTTTTCTGAATCTCTTTGCAACTTCTTGGAATTCATCAAAATTGAGTAACTCCATCAAGTTCAACTTCTCCTATTGTCTCTCCCTAAACCTGGAAAGGTGTGCTTCAAACATTTGAACTTCTTCAATAACATCCATGATTTGCCTCATATTTTCCTTGAACTGAAACATCTATTGCAAATCATATTTTGCATCCACCATAGTCACAATTCCCATGAATTGTTGAACAATATTCTTGGTAGAATATAAATTCTCTTTGTTCTCATCTTCATATAGCTGCAAGTCAATCCTATTGAAGAATTTCTTTAACTCATCGATTCATAATATGCCACATCATGATTCTCAGTTCTGCAATCACAAAGGATGCCTCGTCAACAATCTTTAATGAAAACATGAAATTAAAATAAAACAACTAAGTCTACAAGAAAGGAAATTAAAACTGACTCTAAAAATAAACAAATAGAAAAGAAGCCAAAAAGGGGAAAAAGAGGGAAAAATACCAAAATTTTGTTGGAAAGTGACAATGCAAGCAATTGTTATTTTGTCATTGCTGTCAAACCTTAACTGGTGAGACTATTGTTATTTGTTTGAGTAACATATCTACTATTGATGAAGAAGATTTAACAAGAAGACCAAGTGAATGGTTGAATTAAGGAAATTAAAAGGGTACTTGATCAGTTGGCACTCTGGCAAAGTAATTAGTTGTTTATCTTTCAAAGACAGTTTTTCTGGCTGTTCTGTGCCGAGCAAGTTTGGCTTGTGCCAAGAAAAGTTGCGTGTGCCAAGCAAAGTTGTTTATGATGAGCAAAGTTGTTCAGTGCCGAGCACCAGTGAAATTGCCGAGTGGAAACAGTGATGTTGGCTGACTTACAGTAATTGGATTAATGATGAGATTTGAGATCTCTGGCCGACTTAGTTAATTTTATTGGGATATGTA